>PVIA01008933.1:0-66229 GCA_004024845.1 Tonatia bakeri
AGTAACGAACAAGCAGATATTTCTTAATACCGAAAGATGTCTGAAGTACTACACGTGTGCCTTCCAACAAACGTTGCTATTTTTGACATGTGCAATAATGAGTAATATAGTGTCAAATTCTGCTAGAAAATATTTAAGCAGCATTATTCAAATTAGTATTTCAAAACTTGATCCGAGTGTAAAAGGTTTCAAGATTAACTCCAGGTAATAGGAAAGTTGTCTTGACCTTTAAGGGGGCGAAAGAACTCAGAAACTAGGGCACATTTTTTTTATTAAAACATAGCCAGGTGTTATCTTCATTTTCTTAACGAAAATATCTGCAGTGAGATACAATATTAAACCTATATGTTTGGGAAGAGTCTTTTCTACATAGGGACACTTCACCACACGGCCACTGGAGGTTGCTTTTAATAGTAGTGGAGACAGAGCTGGTCACCAGTTTTCCAGCACCTGGCTAATAATGTTTAGTGTAGCACACGCCTATAGTGTATATTATTATCTAGTTCAGAGTGATGGAACTAGCTTCGGGACAAAGGGTGTGCTGTGGAAAGGACTAAGAATTTCCAGTTTCCAGATTTGGTACAACCATTTTCTGTGTGTGGAGGGGGGAGTTTCAATACATTTATATATCTAACCCACGCTTTAAGTGTTAAGAAACTGTGTTTATATTCCCCTGTCCTAAGAATCAGGCTCTGTGGGCAGCGCTCAGCAGACCTCCACCCGCCTCAACTCCAGCCAGCAGACGCGTTCAAAGCACTGGTCGGGCATTGGGGTGTTTCATTCAGATCGTCCAAATGTGCCTCCTCGGTCGAGAAGGATGTCCTGTGCTTTCTCCCAGCATGTTTATAACAGGTCTCCTTCTCTTTCCATCTGTGAAATTCGTGGCCCCAACTGATGTTACCTGGGAAGGGAGACTTGGCGGGGGAGGGGAAGCCGAGGGCCCAGAGGAAGGTCACCTGGGTCACGTGGACAGAGAGCCTGGCCTGCCCTCCGGGCCCCCACTGGGGGCACGTGAGCATTCTCAAGCAGTCTCCCCATCGGCAGAGCTGCGATTTACAGCCGTCAGAACATTATCTAAATGAGCAGACAAAAAAATAAAGTGAGAGTCTCCTCCATGACGAACTATAAACTGCCATAAAACAAATAAATTAATTCAATGGCACGCTCCAAGTGACATCTTCAGAGCGGTGCTTTTGGTTAATGTCTTTTCGAAAGAAGAATTGCTAGGCTCCGCAGAAAGGAGAGCATTTTGAAAACTCTTCCTTGATAATTGTCGCTGATATGTTTCCAATTTACAAACTGCTCTGCCTGGAAATGGAGAGCGAGCGCCCTTTGCCATCCCGGGGGCAGCAGAAAACGCTTTATCCCAACTGTCATTCCTGAAACAGCGGAAGTTTATCAGAGTCATTTGAAATCACAGGACCTGCAGAACGGGTGAAACAGGCAGCATGCAGAGCAAATACACCTGGGTGATTCCAAAAATGTCCAAATTGTCTGAGGTCCAAGATTGATCTCATTTTTCCTATCCTCACGGCCTGGGAGTTTGAGGGGCAGCATTGCCGAGGACCATGAGAGCTGAGTTGGAGCAGGCAGGAGGATCCACCGGCAGGGCTGGTGTCACCTGGATGCCTGCACTTTGGGGTTGCCCTCAGGCTAGAGGACTCCATCAGTTTTCTTCTCTCTAAAGTCTTGGAGGGGCACCTGCCCACATAAAGCATCGGAAGAATGAAAGGAGGAAGGAAAGTATCAAAAATACTAACTCACGCATTATTTCAACAGCGTTGGTTGAGCCTCTGCAATGCATCTGGCACTGGTATGGATTTTTGTGACTGTAACAGGGAGCAAAGCAGGTGAAGGGCCCGCTGTCCTGGGACTTTGGGTAGCAAGTGGTAGAAAATAAAAAACAGAAGCCAGAAAGCAAAGCATAATTCCAGATGGCAGTAATTGCCATCAAGATAAAACAATGAAAAGGAACGCGATGATGTGACCAGGGTCAGGGAGGAAGAGGGTAGGACACTAAGCTGTGGGTCATGCAGGGAAGGGTTCTCCGAGGAGGTGCTGTTGCACTGAGTCCTGGATGATGACAATGAGCAAGCCGCACCCAGCTGGACGGCCATTCCGTGCCAAGAGGAGGACGAGGGCAGAGAGTGAGGCAGGCACCAGCTGACTTGTGAGCGAGACAAAGTCCAGCGCCGCAGGTCAGGGCGGAGCTGTGGAGGGCGAGCCGCTCTGCCTGAGCAAGACGCTGCAGTGTAGCCGGGAAGGCAGGGAGTTGGCACTCTCCTCGAGGGACAATAGGAACATGGAGGGTTCAACGGGTGGGAGCAAAATGACTTCATCCAGATGCTGCAAACACCCTTCTGACTCTGGCCTGGCGCTGGATTCTAATGTGGAAAGAACGGATGGCAGAAGATCAGCGAGGAAGGGCATGAACTCCCATGACCGCGGGAACAAACGGACACCCACTTGGCAGCTTAACCAACGAACCTGCCGTCTTACAGTTCAGAAAGCTAGGAGTCCGAATCGGTCTCACTGGGCTAAAACTGGGGTGCTGGCAGGGCCACGTCCCCCCTGCAGACCAGGGAGGACCTTCCGGCCCTTTCCAGGGTGGGTGCTGACCCCACTCCTCAGCTTCTGACTCTGCTCCACATTTTCCGTTTATCCCTCGGTTTGACCTCTTGGTAATCCAGAATGACCTCCCCTGCCTCCAGGTCCTTAACTTGTTCACATCTTTGAAGTGCCTTTCACCTTACAAAGTAGTTTCAGGGGTCCATGGAGACCCCACACGAAGCCTTTCTTAGCCTTTCAGTGGGCGAGGGTGTGTGCAAAGGTCTCCATGACTTGCCGTGAGTGGCAGCTGACGAGACTGAGTCAGTTAGACTGGGTTTTGGTTTTTGCTTTTGGAGCTGTCAGGAGCTGCTGATAGATGGGATATGAATGGTAAAGCAAACCAGGAAATAAAATATAAATTATACCAGTACATTGCAAAATGGGTCCCAGGTTCTGACACCAACAAAGTCAACACAATTTTCATTACAATCTGCTGGCTGATTTGACCTCTTCACACTCATTTTTCTCATGAGGTTGCAGTAGGATTTTCCTGAGGTGACCACCGCACTCCTGTGGCTGATGGGACATGTGTGTGCTTTCAATGTTCTCAGTTGTAATTGGTAACATAGTAAAGTTCAAATATGGTAGATCGACATACTCCACGTACATAAGAGTTCTTTGAAGTCCTCAGTATGTTTGAATACAAATAAATCTTTAGACTAGGAAATTTGAAACTGTTGGCATATTCTGCATGAACAGGATTAGCATTCAGGAGAAAGGAAAGGCTGGGTGAGAAACAACTAAGGAAAAAGTCAGAGTTCTGTTAAATATAACTGAGCAAATACGATTTGAATACCCTGCCCCAAACAGGCCTTCGTCGCATTGTGAGACTGACATTAGACTTTATCATTCCCATTAATGTAGCCAACAGGAGCCCATCTTCCTGTCCTGAGTAGACCCAAGCAAAATTGCTCCAGCCTGTTAGAGAGTGGATTCAGCCAAAATATAGCCAGCACTGCTTCCCAGGAGCTGGGTATGTGCTCGGTTCCAGGGACAACACACAGAATAACACAAAAGACCATCATAAACTGTACACACGCCCTGGCTGGCGTAGCTCAGTGGATTGGGCACGGGCTGCGAACCAAAGCATTGCAGGTTCGATTCCCAGTCAGGGCACATGCCTGGGTTGCAGGCCACAGCCCCCAGCAACCACACATTTATGTTTCTCTCTCTTTCTCCCTCCCTTCCCTCTCTAAAAATAAATAAATAAAATCTTAAAAAAATAAATAAAACAGAGGAAACTCAAAAAGTAGGAAATATAAAAAAAAAACCCTACACGCACAGCACACGCAGTTCTGGAGTTGTGCAGGGGAGTGGAGAGGAGTCTTGGACATCCTGTGACATTAAGTGACAGTGACATGATCCAGGGATGCACCAGGGAGACAGTGATCTAAGCTCTGATCTGCGGGAGGCAGGGAAGACGATGCTCTGAGAACCGGGGATTTTGCAGGAAGCCCTGGGAGACAGGGGGGCAGTGGAAGAGAGGAGACAGCAGCAGGATCCCCTAGAAACAGACCCGGAAGGACGGGAATGCGTGTACTGTCTTAGGCGCCTCGAGATCGAGTCCCATTGCAGGAATGTGCACGTCAAGGAATTCTCCTGACATGGGAGCGGCACCTTCAGGGACTTGCGAGGGGCTGGGCGTGGGTCTCGTTTGTGTTTGCATCGGCACCAACACGGTGCTGGTGCACAGTGCCTGTTTGACGTGTTCGGGTCCGTGTTTGTGTGTGTGTGTGGGGGGGCGGTCCAGCCTTATGGCATCCCTGGGCCACACTGGAAGAAAAAGAGTTGTCTAGGACCACACATCAAATAGACCGCGACACATAATCACAAAAATAAATCTCATAGTGTTTTAAGCAAATTTATAATTTTGTAAATTTACACCCTGGGCTGCACGCAACGCCCTGGGCCTCGGGTGGGACACCCCTGGTTCGAACCAAAAGACCCACTATGCAGGTTGCTAGATTGTCTCGAACGCCCAGCTTTATTGTCTAGGTAAAAATGAGCATTCTCACCCTGACAGGTGTGGCTCCATGGGTTGAGAGTCTGTCCCAGGAAGGGGAAGGTGGCGGTTTAATTCACGATCAGGGCACGTGCCTGGGTTGCAGGTGCTGTCTCAGGTCCAGGCCCATTCCGGGGGCCACCAATCCCTGCTTCTCTCTCACATCCATGTGTCTCTTCCTCTCTCTCCCTCCCTTCCCCCTCTCTAAAAATAAATTAATTAAACCTTTTTAAAATGATCATTTTCAACAGAGAGTCATAAACAAAACTAATTCTAATCCCGTCCCAGCTTGAGCCTGCCACAGGTAGAAGTGTCCTGCTCAGCCACAGCCACGCCCTTTCCACAAGATCTTCAGCTGCAACAGACATCTCAAGGATCCCTGTAGAAACTTGTAATCAGTCGAGGCTTTTGTCCAGTTCCTGGGTTTCATTGCACTTTTAGGCACCAGTTTTGCCTGGGAGCAAGGCCCCTGTGCAGGAGGGACTGTGGTGGACCCACCTGCACGTCCTTAACTTGCGTGTGCTAACGCCTGGTGTCTAATCACCATGTCTTTGAAAGACATAGGTCTTCCGGAGCTGCTGCTACAAAATGCCGCCCTGACTCTCCTTCTTCCCAAGTAAAGGTCGACCACAGCCTGTCTGTCGCTCTGGCTGAAACGTCTGGATAAGTCACTGTGCCATGTGTGCCTGGGGTTCCACACCCAGACGCAGCTAAGATCGCCCCCACCCCCGTGCAGGGGGCCGTCCTAATCCGAGCAAGGCAAACCTGTCATCACTGAGATTCCTGGTGAAGATTACCTTTGACTGAAACACCACGTTGCCGTAGGGCTTCCCGAAAGGAAGTGAAGTTTCGCATGCAAATTTCTTCAGTCGTTTTGAAGGACACACACCCCTGACTGAATTTAGAGACGGATTAATAAATTCACACAGGCGTTCACTCATTCAGCAGATACTTACCCAGATGCTGCTGTGTGCAGGAGAAGGGTTCTAGGGACAGGGCACTGGGTAGTAAGTAAAACGGGGTGAGACAGTTGCTCTTACGAGATGCAAATCAGTAATTGTGCCATGAATTAAGTAATTATGTGTGTAACTGGTGCTACAAAAGGGAGCTAAAGGAAGGCCCCGTGGGGGAAAGTGATGAACTCCAGCTGCGCCTGGAGCTGCCCCGTCCTGAGGAGCATGAACTGCAAAGCACCTGACACCTGCACATTGTCTGCCGACACACCTGGGCCAGCACACGACCTCCCCCCAGGCCCTGCAAAGCCAAGTTCAGAGCGCCAATTAGCTCTGTGGCCTCCAGCCCTCCCTTACATTTCAGCTCTGTTACTCACTATTTTGCCAGGTTCTGTGCTATTTGAAATATACTTATAAATGTTTACCCCCTGTTTCTAAGGGGGTGGATTTTTCCAAATAACAAGTTTGGCATATTAGCAAAAACAGAAGTCTCTGTTCATAAACAGAGCCAGTGGAGCCAGGACAGGACAGCGTGGGAGCAGAGCATGGAGGCGGGAGCTAAGTCGTGCCACGTTCCCACGCATGCAGGGCCAGCCACCTGTCGGAGGACTGGGGCCGTGGTCCTGGGGGCTCGGGAAGGCCCTGGAGTCTCCACGCCCATGAACAGCAGGATCAGACATGTATTTTGAAAGAGACACCCAGGGTGTAGGGTCGGGTATGTGTTGGAAATGAGCAGAAGTCCCCTGCACACCAGGGAGGGGATCTAATGCCGGCAGGTCAGAGCCCGGGCTGCTTTGGCTAACATGGTGACAAGCAGTAGGGAGCCAGTGAGAAGACTGCATTATTGTTTGGAGATAGAGAATTAATAGGTGTCCTTCAGTTTTAAAAGTTATTTATTTTCATTCTACGATATCCTCGAGCTCAGAACAGATGTGGTGTTATCGCAAGACCTCGTGTTTTTTTCAGAGGTAAGATTTTTCTCTTAATCATTTTAATTTTTACTACAATTTTAATTTTTACTGTTGATACAACTGCGGATGTTCCTAACCCTGCTGCCCCCCTTTTCCCAGTCCAAAGTCTTTTTTTTTCCTGACAATCACTTGCATTTATAAATTTTAATTTTAGTAGTTTGAGTCTATAAGAACTATGCTTTGGCGTACCCAAAGTCCAGTTCAGGTCAACTCCCTGAAGGGAGCAATAACAATGAAAATGTGACATAAAATGCTTTTTTCTAACTTAGAAAAAGAAATTGATAATCTGAACCTCATCTCCAGCTGGCATCAAATCCATAGTTCCAACATCTGAAAACAAGACTGCTTTTTGCACATAAAAAGGATTGTCTTTTTTTCCCTTTTTTTGTATTTGTGTAACAGGGTGCAGCCAAGAGGGGAGCCCCAAATAGGGATTTGTAACAGAATCCAGAAGAGCTTGGAGATAATTGGCTCCACACCACAGGGCCACACCTGCCCAGAATGCTGGCAGCTGTGGCCAGTTGTTGGAGGAGCCGGACATGGGGCTGCAGAGGAAGATTGGCGCTGGGATTTAAATGGAGGCATGGCAGCCATTGGGCATCTCTCCTTTTGGGACCACGTGTCTGTTTAGGACCACAAGGCTTTGGTGTCTTGGTTGGGACCATGAAGCTTGGGTGAGAGTCAGGACCACAAGGCTTTGGAAGTGCTCCCTTTTGCCACATGGAGGGTGCCAGGAGGACTGTGTGCATTTGTGGGGGACTTCCTTTTGTGTTATTTCAAATGAATAATAAATTCCTTTCCTTTTCATGAATCTTGGGGATTGAGAGATGTCTTTCCTCTGGCGGCAGACATAACGAACCTGGGGGGTTCCTTTTGGGTAATAGTATATTGCCTCGGCTGCCCTTGTCCCCCCTTTTGTACTGTAACATTTGTGCATGTTATTTTAATAATTTAAGTTATATTGGATTCTTATCACATATACATAACTCTAAACCCTATTAGCATCTCATACAGCAAGGAAAATAGATTTAATAGATTTAAATGATTACATTTTTAATGACATTTAGTGGATAGTATATTTTATGAAGATAATAATATTTCAATAGCCATCTATACCTACATTTCTATTCCAAATCCCTTGAAATAATTGGAAACATACTGGAAAAAAGAGAGTGTAAACAGCAAACCAGAAATTCTGAGTAACTTCTGAAAGATAGAGGAAGCATAACCAGACTGGAAAAAAAGTAGAAGTGTAGAAGCTGTTTCTCAGAAAATTCCCAGGAGACAAGACCAGGAAGCCCCGAGGAGATAAGTGAATGAGGAGTTGACGAAGGAGCCAAGGGGAGAGCATTACTGGGAGATCACGCACTCTGAAAACTGCATTAGTTCGGCAGAACTAGTGGGCCTGTGGCCCCGACTTGGACTGAGCCGCAGGTATGGCAGAGCTGCTTCTTCAAACCAGACACCCCACACGGCTGTCCAAGCCAAAGTGGGTGCTCGGGCTGGAGCGAGATTCCAGTTTAGAAAAGACAGCAAGAGGGTGGAGCTTGAAGTGTCTCTAGACTGGGGAAGAAGAGACCAGGGGAAGAAGAAAGAGATAGGAGTATGTAGCTGCATTTAAATAGTCAATTATTCCTCCCTACAGGCACTTGCACACTTCTCTCTAATAACAAACTGGGCACAAATGAGTGAGAACGTGGGTTACTGGTGTGGTGTACAATCCACAGGATACGAATATCTTATAAACTCATTAAAAGTCTATACTAGGTTGCAAAGAGTCCTAGTAAGTAAAAAACATTTCATGAGGACATATTTTCTAGCCACAATGTTATAGTATAATAAATACTAGAAAATTTAAAATATATAGCTTTACATGCATTTATAATAAAACAAAAAGATAGAAAATAATTGAATGCCATGTTCAAGTCATGAAGATAAAACCTACCCAATATATAAATCTAATGGGAGAATGAAGAAATTAATAAAATTCAAACAAGAATTATTTGAAGAAAAAACACAATAGACCTGATTAATAAATATAAAAACTGATTTTTTGAAAATAATAAATTCTAAAAATATAAAACTTAGATTAAAAACACACATGGAGCCTGGCTGGTGTGGCTCAGTGGACTAAGTGCTGGCCTGAGAACCAAAGGGTCACAGGTTTGATTCCCAGTCAGGGCACATGCCTGGGTTGCAGTCCAGGTCCCCAGTGGGGGCCACATGACAGGCAACCACAAATTGATGTTTCTCTCCCTCTCTTTCTCCCTCCTTTCCCCCTCTCTAAAAATAAATAAATAAAATCTTAAAAAAGAATAGGACTCTTAAAAAAACACACACATGGAGTTGGTTGAAAATGATTAAAGACTAGACATTAAAATTTCTCATCACAGGAAAAAATTGTAACTATATATGCTGATGGACCTTAACTAGACTTAATTGTAATGATCATTTCTCAATATATACAAATATTGAATTATATTGTATATCTGAAATGAATATAATGTTATATGTCAATTATACCTCAATAAAAATAATTATGTAATAAATGTATTATATTCTGCTTAAATAGCTTTAAATTGTTCCTTGATAATATTTTTAAACATTTTTTACAACCCCTATACTCTAGATCTTAAAATTTCATTACATTTAGCATTTATTAAAAACCATTTCTTAGATTTCCAGCCAAGATGCAGGTGTAGGTAGACACATTGTGCCTCCTCACACAACCAAAAGGAGGACAATAAATTTAAAAACAAAAACAACCAGAACTTACAGAAAATACCAGAACTGATAGAAAACTACCTGTATGAAAGTCTGACAACCAAGGAGTTAAAGCAGAAACATTCATCAAGACCAGTAGGAGGGGTAGAGACAGGCAGCTGGGTGGAGAGGACTCCCAGCAAAGCAGCAACTGATGGAGCGGGTGGTTCTACATTTGTGTGCAGATAAACCAGGAGGAACAACTGGAGAGCGAGATAAATTTTGCAACCCACAGTTCTGGTGCAGGGAAATAAAGCCTCAAACCCTCTGACTGAAAAGACCTATAGGGGGTTGCAGTGGTGGGAGAAACTCCCAGCCTCACAAGAGAGTTCATTGGAGAGACCCGTAAGGCCCTGGAATGCACACAAACCCTCCCACCCAGGAATCAGCACCAGAAGAGCCCTATTTGCTTGTGGGTAGTGGGGAAAGTGACTGAAAGCCAGCCAAGAGCCGAGCAAGTAGCATTGTTCCCTCTCAGATCCGCCCCCCCGCACATACAGCACCAAAAGGCAGCTACATGGTTTGCCCTGCGTTGGTGAATACCAAAGTTCTGCCCCTTACTACAGAACAGACTTGTGGAGATAAAGAACAGATCAAAAGCTCCAAAAAATACAACTAAGCGATGAAGAGATAGCCAACCTATCAGATGCACAGTTCAAAACACTGGTAATCAGGATCCTCGCAGAAACAGTTGAGTATGGTTGCAAAACAGAGGAAAAAGCACAGGCTATGAAAAGTGAAATAAAGGAAAATGTACAGGGAACCAACAGTGATGGGAAGGAAACCAGGACTCAAATCAACAGTTTGGACCAGATAGAAGAAATAAACAGTCAAGCAGAACAGAATGAAGAAACAAGAATTCAAAAAATGAGGAGAGGCTTAGGAACCTCTAGGACAACTTTAAACATCCCAACATCTGAATCATAGGGGTGCCATAAGGAGAAGAGGAAGAGCAAAAAAGGGAAAGCTTATTTGGAAAATATAATGATGGAGAATTTCCCCAATCTGGCAAAGGAAATAGGCTTCCAGGACATCCAGGAAGCTCAGAGAGTCCCAAACAAGTGGACCTAGGAAGCACACACCAAGGCACATCATAATTACATTACCCAAAATGAAAGAGAAGGAGAGCATTTTAAAAGCAGCCAGAGAAAAGGAGATAGTTACCTACAAAGGAGTTCCCATAAGACTGGCAACTGATTTCTCAAAAGAAACCTTACAGGTAGGAAGAGGCTGGAAAGAAATATTCCAAGTCATGAAAGGCAAGGACCTACATCCAAGATTGCTCTATCCAGCAAAGCTTTCATTTAGAATGGAAGGGCAGATAAAGTGCTTCCCAGATAAGGTCAAGTTAAAGTTAAAGGAGTTCATCTTCACCAAGCCCTTATTATATGAAATGTTGAAGTGACTTACCTAAGAAAAAGAAGATCAAAAATAGAAACAGTGAAATGACAGTGAACTCAACTCTCAATGACTGAACCTAAACAAAAAACAAAACAAAAACAAACTAAACAAACAACCAGAACAGGAACAGAATCACAGAAATAGAGATCATATGGAAGATTAACTGCGAAGAAGGGGAGGAAGGGATGGAGGAAAAGGTACAGAGAATAAACATAAATGGTAGGTAGAAAATAGGGGGAAGTTAAGAACAGTATAGGAAATATAGAAGCCAAAGAACTTACATGTACAACCCATGGACATGAACTAAAGGGGGAGAATGTGGGTGAGAGAGGGTGTGCAGGGGGAAGGGAATAAAAGGGGGGAAATGGGACAACTATAATAGCATTATCAATAAAAAATATTTTTAAGAAAACCTTTTCTTAGGTAATTCTAAGTCTTAGCAGTATTATAGAGTCTGGTTTAGTTCTGGAACACTTCAGATGATAACTGAACTCTATATATTCTAAGTAGCTTCACAAATTTGAATACAGACACGACATTTACATGCAGAATTTGGAACCAGATACCATGAGTGATTCAAAAAGTGGAGGGTGTCCTATCTATAATGTGAAAAGACACTCTGAACATGCTAGAAATTTCCTACGTCAGGAATTATATTCTTCATTTGAAAGCTACCATTGCATTTTGATCTAAATACAAAAACATTACCAATAATAGCAAGTTATTATACATAAATGTTAGGCACTTACAAAGATATCATTCAGTTATGTCACCTCTAATACGTTCGAAAGCCTTTTCAGGTTGATGGCCCAAGATGCTTTTTGTCCACAATGGATTTGACTCCTTTAGAAAAAGCAACTTAGCTTTATGAACAGCAATTTTATAACAATCGAAGGGTGAGATGTTTGTTGATCAAAAAAATATCTCCATTGTATTATGTCCAGACGAACAGCCCTAGTAGAATAACATCGATTTCAGGGACACATGACGGAAGGTGGTTGGCATACATGTGACCCTCTCAGAGTGTTTCCTGGGTGTCTGTCCCCGCGAAGTGCAGAGGTGTCTGCCGCATGTGCCTCCTCTCCAGAATCAATGTAGTCGCCTCCAAAGTCCCGCTCACTGTGATAAATTGCACTGATTAATATAGCTGGCCAGTTTAACACAAATGCATAGACTGACCACGTTGTGAGCTACTTTGCCTGCACATTCTAAGTATAGCTCAAGGCTGAGGAGATGACCATGAACAATCGTCTTACACATCAGCCCATTAAAACTGTGTTAAATGGTAGTGGACGGATATTGGATCTCTTCTGAAGCTGTTACTGATGGCAAGGACTGGTAGCTACGGACTATTTTAATCCTGGGGGACCTTGCCTAGCTCACAGTCTTAGAATTCCTCCCTAATAATTATGATACATACATCAAAATGATAGTACGCTAACTTCATGGTATATTTAATGAAGACGTATCATCAGTAGGAAAATCTGTAGCACACGGAATGCAGAGAATTCTCTGTTCCATGCCTGGTCCCCCGTCAGAGACAGGCTCATGTTTCTACATCAGTTGAGCTTTCATGTTGCCTTCCTAAGCATGTCACATTTAATTTTCTCTTCTGTCAGTCCATTGCCTGGTGTAGAAAATAGATGGTCAGAATTCATTTTTTATTTGACATAAGACATTATATTTCTTGAAGTCGGGTCTCCATAATTGAAAAATGAGAACGCCAACATGTCAGACTGCAGATTACATTGCTCTCTTTCAAGAAAAAATTCACAAAAATTTTTCATAGAAATCTCAGAGTTGGAAAGAAACTCCCATGCCATCTAACTGTGAAACTTGTGACAAAGTGTTCTTTGGTCACAACTGTGCCACCTCTGCCTCTCCTCCCAGCCCAGGACGCCCGGAGTACCTCCTAGCCTATAGGGCACTGCCCACGCTCTGTGGGCTCCGTTGGGACTGGAAGGCGCCTGATAGGTCTTCAGTTAGAGTTGTTGACAGTGTCTTTTGAGAGCCTATCTCCATGAAAATTAGTTAATCCAGGATGTACAAAGGTGTTTTTGTACACGTAGAGGAAACAGCAAACGAAGCATGTGGCACAGCCCCTCCGACCAAGGATGTGAAATTCCACGAGAAGATAAGTACAGTGAGCACACACGCAGCAAAGGACTGCAATTCATTTGGTGGAACAGACAATACCACGTAAGCAAATGTCACACACTGTAGCTGGTACAGTCAATTTGCTAACAGCACAGATATTCCTGTCCCCACCTCCCATCACCCCGGCTCAAAGTCATACCAACCTTCATAAAGGAAAATACATGCTAGGACTTCAGAAAACACACAATTTTCTAATAAAATGGGTGGGCTTTAACTCTTTTCTCCTTGATTTGAATACAGGGGCAAAATTTAGAGCTGAGGCAGCCATTTTTGACCAGGACCTGGGGGGAGGAGGAGTGCCGAGAAGGTAACAAAAATGGGCCCCCGGGTTCCTGATGCAGTGATGACACCACAAAGTGAGAGGAACAAAACATTCACGTCACTGTTTGTGGATTTCTTTTATGAGCAGGTGCAGGAACCCTCCCCGATATACACACCAATAATATTGCCTGTGTCTGACTTGCTATAGACTCTACCATCCATCACTGAGGTGGTAATATTAAGTGTTTGTGGAGTGTCCCATACACATGCCATCAAATCAATACCCAGTGAGCTCAAGACATTCTCCCTGCTGATTTTCTTGTTTATTTTATTTATTGCAGTATACTTTACCTGAAATTAAGCAAGACAATCTTGTATTCAGCTCAGCGACATTCGAGATGTGTACAGATCTACACACCCACCACCCACATCAATTCACAGAGCTTTTCTATCACTGAAGAAAGTTCCCTCGTGTTGCTTTTTAATCAACGCCTCTCGTGCCCTCAGAAGTCATCACTTGTCTGACTCCAAAAACTGCAATATCTTTACATAGTTTTTACAATCGCTATGCTGTCCACAGTGTCACACACACAAGAACAAATCACAGAGTGCATGTGCAGTGGATGCAGGAAAACTGCGTTTTCCTCTCTTCCTCCTCACACTGGCCACGCCCCCCAGAGGGTTGCTTCATTTCACAGTTTCTTTTTGGATTTTTTCTGGTGTTTTTTCATAACTATAATAAACAGCTTATATTAAATCCTCTACTGAATTAATATTTATTATTTTATAATATAAAAGAAGTTTAGCTAACTACATTACTTCTTTACTCTTTATTTTACCAATGTAATTTATATCACTTTGTTTCTTCTATTATTTTCTTCAATGTGTTAAATTCACTTTAAAAACTTTGTTTTCTTAGTATTACTATGGAGGAAATGTTGATATCCCCTTAGTGATTTTTGTCTTTCCTCCTCTTTTCATTATTATATCTTTCATTAGCTATGGTTTGCTTTCATGTCCTGAAAGTTAGCATTTAATCTAACCATAGTACAATTTATGTTTTCCTTAGCTTGACTCCTAAAATTAAAAAACCCCGAAACAGGATTTACATAGAAATGATTACATAAAGTGTCCCCACACCCAGGACATACATTTGCCCTCCCGCACTGATAACCATTGGGAAATGTCCCTAACAAGACAAGGTCAGTTGTTTGAGGTCCTGTTGCATTTTAGGGTGCGTCCCGTTTCCATAAAGCATTTTTGTCTCTTTATTTCCCATAAAGTTACTCATTTCCTTTAGTTCTTCCTGTAATATGCTTTTCTTATAATTACTTTTAAATTATTTCAATTTTTAAACATTTTTGGAATTTGTTGAAATTAACTTTGTGGTCTCACATTCACTCAACTTCGAAAGCCTGTTCTAAGTCCACTGACGTGACTGTGTTCTGCAGTGTGGGGCGCGGTGTGCCCTGCAGTGTGGGGCGCGGTGAGCCCTGCAGTGTGGGGCGTGGTGTGCCCTGCAGTGTGGGGCGCAGTGTGCTCTGCAGTGTGGGACGTGGTGTGCCCCACGTGTCGGTTAGAGTGTGTTTGTCACTGTGTCATTCAAATCATCAAGACTCTGAGTACCACCTGTGCAATTAATTCTACAGATCACTGACACAAAGTAATTAAAATCTTCTACTGTGAGTTGTGTACTTCTGTTCACTCACTCATTTTCAGACTTCCTGTCCTTTAAAGTTATGTCAGAATCACCTAAAGTAAGAAAGGTTTATTTTCTTGGCAAACTGACCATTTTATCATTTTGCAAGATTAACCACGTGTGAGGCCTCTTGCTTTAAAGTCTGCTATGACTGACAGCAGTACAGTCTCTAAACTTTTTTTGATTATATGTGCATAATATATCTTTTATTTTATATTTTTGATCATCAAAATCACTTTATTTACTCTACTTGGTATTCCAGTGAGGTATTTTTAACTTAATTTTTTCAATTACAATTTGCATTCAATATTATTTTGTATTTGTATCAGGTGTACGGCATAGTGGTTAGACTTTCGATCTTTTTGTGTCCTTGTATTTAAGGTGGATCTCTTAAGGCAAAATGTGGCTGAGTTCTAACTTTGTAAATCCAGCCCTATCTCCCTCCTGGTCACCCCTTGAGCGGCAACCACAGAAGCTCCAGCTGTCTGACCCTCACCTGGAGCCCAGGTTTCAGCCGAACGACCCACAAAGCGCTCCATTAGAGCAACCTCCCCCCAAATGGCACCCGGGGCAGTGACCTCAGCCGTTCTCAGAGTTACCGTCCTTCCTCCGTGGCCTGACGCTGTGGGACCTGAACGCTGCGCTGCACTGGGCTACTGGCTAGCATCCCTGTGAGGCACCTGCCCAGGGGAGGCCACCTCTGCTGATCAGAGAGACAAACAATGATTTGGGGGTGCAATGCTGTCTGTTCCATCGATTTCAAACAAGTTGTGTGTCCCTGTGCTAAATTTCGGGGTTTTGTTCTTCCTTCAAGGGTCTCTGTCTTCCATAGGAGAATGTTGGCAAGACTGAATGCAAGTACCATTGGGTTCCAACCACCCACCTGATTACTTTTTTGGTTTTGTTTTAGCAACATCAACCATTTGGGGAGAGTAAGTAAGGGGTTTGTTCAGGTATGAGAGGGAAGCTCCCCATCTTTCTGACCTTGACTCAAGTGACACTTAGAAATACGAATGTGTCATTGGCTATTTGCACCTGCCGAAGTGCACTCAGAAATAACATGTTCCACACGCCTGTCATCACCTCCGCTGCAATAACACACCAGCGCACCAGCCACTCAGAGTCCCAAGGCATTAGCTGCAGCTGTCCCTTCATCACAAGCAGCCTTAGCTGATGATAACTTGACTCATTATGATGCCAGTGTATGGACCACTGGCTGTCTGCTTCCCAAAGAGTTCAGTCCTGCATTCAAGCCTCAGAGCATGGCCAGACCATTCCCACAGCTCTGTCTTCATGGCCAATCTTAAAGGACAGCCCCCAAAGCTTCTTCTGTATTAGAATCCAGTAAGAAGAGAGAAACCACATGGTAACGTGAATATTGATATAAAGACTTATTGTCAGGAAATTGAGACAACAGAGGATAGCCCAGGAAAGAACATAGGTGTAAGAGGCCTATGGAGTAACCACCGTGCCCCCAGGGCCGAGACCCAGACCTCACCAGGAGGGGGCGGTGTAGACACTGGATGCCAGAGAAGTTGTCGGGGTGGAACACTGCAGACCCGCCCCCTGGAATCCCAGGGGTACATCCCCAAGAGCAGCTGTCCCCCAAGTTCAGTGAAAACTGCCCAGGAGGTGTCTGGGGAGGCAACCAAGGGGAGGCGCACAGACATTGACACTACAGGGGGGGAGGGAGTGCCAGGAAAGGCAAGTCACAAGCCTCTACCCAGCCTCAGCACACCACTGCAAAGTCGCCCGAAGGCCCTGTGTGGTGGGTAGCTGGTCACAGGGGTGCCTTATTGGTGGCACCCTGCTTCAAAGCTGCCTGAGCGGGTGCTGTCAGCAGCTGCCATGAGAAGATGCCAGGTGATGCTGGCTTTCTGGGACTGACAAGAATACCCCAGACCCAGGAGGAGAAAAGCCTTCTCCTCCGATATTCCTGCAGCGCCCTCTACTGACAAAGCTTAGCATCGGCCAACTGGCAAAGGAAAACTAAAGAACCCTGCTGTATTTTTGCAAAGCGGCCAAGGATGGATGAAGTTGGAGCTAAGAATTAAATTGATCATTGTCACACGAAGGAACAGAAAGAGGGAATATTAATAAAAGCTACTAGAAATTAGAGGTAACATAAAGGGTAAGATTGAAAGGGCCCTCTGAATGAGCAGGATGAAAAGAAGCAAAGGAATTCCTTCCACGAACACACACACAAACTTCTACAAGAACATGCTGAGGCATACCGCAGTAACATTTTTCGAGCAGAAAGTACTCAAAAAAAAAAAAACAACCTTGAAAGTCTTCAAAGATGGAATCAGAGATTATGTATGAATAAATAACAGCCAGGTTGGCACTGGACTGCTTATCAGTGAGTGGATACAAAGATAGAACACAGAAATATCTTTAAATTATAAAAGGAAATAAACCTTATCTAAGCTTTTATCCATACCAAACTTTTAAATATGAGAGTGATAGAACATTTTCAGAGATATAAAAATAAAGACATTTTGCTTTCTATAGATCCCTTTTTAAAACTCTCTAGAGAATAAATTCTTGCAAGAAAAAACAATAAAGTAGGAATAATGAAGGGTCCACTATGGGAAAGAAAAGGGTGGAACAAAACTTGAAGTCTACAATAAATGTGAATGGATTAAAATACTCTATTAAAGACAGATTTTCAAAAATATTTAAAGCAAGCGCAACAACATCTTAATGACATATAAGGATCTGCAAGTAAAGGAATGTAAACAATGCTGGGGGAAGACCAGCTGATTAAGAGGCTGGCCTGGTGATTTTAATACACAGTCAGCTTGGAGCCTCAGCGACAGAGTGTTGGTTATTGCATGTGGGTCCTTAAAACCAACCTCAGCACAGAAGCCCTTCCTCACAAAGAATCTCAACACTTAGACTCTGGCCACTAACTTAAAAATAGAATTGCTCGATTTCACTCCTTCATGTCTCCTTTTGTGGATCCAGGGACACAAAGCCTGGCAGACTCACCTTCCAGTGTTACCGGGAGACGCAGGCGCGCTGCGACCTGTGGCAGTACCTCAGAGGTTGCGTCCAGCTTTATTGCATTGCTATTAAATAATCTAATTTTATAGCCCAATTTAAACAAGGAAATTGCTTGGGAAAGAATCCTCCCCCAAGTCATCCTATATTTTAACACAAAATGCACAAGGATGCAGGATGAAAATCTTTTTCTAATCAATTTGTAATCAAATTATACATAAACTTAACATCAGACGTTAATGAAATAGTAAAGAGCTGTAATTGCCAATACACAAGCAGTTGACTCTAAGTGGAAATTATTTTCCTACATGTATAAGAGACTATAACCTCTTAAGCAATAGAATGGTAGCTTGGCTTTCTTTAGACTTGTAGGGGGAGAGCCTTCACACACAATTCCTAGAAAGTGGTTAGCATTCCAAGGCGCTTGCTTAAACCCTCAAGAAGGAGGTCTCTGGCAGCGCAGATGAGGAAGGACACACCCCATCCTGCTGTCCACTCGTTGCCTGGCGGAGGCCCCGATGGGCTTCCCACCGCCAGGGTTTTCTTTCCAAGCATCTCGCGATGATCAGATGACGTAGTCAAGTCATCACTCACTGCAGAAATAGTTTGAAGTTTCCAGCCTCAGTATCATGGATGGAACCCCCCTACACCCCTGCATTCTTTGGAAGCCCAACCGAGAAAAGTGGCCCGAGGCTTCCGAAGGGTCTTATTTTTAGGTGTAATGTTAAAAAAGAGAGATTTGGAATTGAAACTTGGGTCCCTTGGTTCCCAGGAGCACGCACAAAGATGCCGGGGCTGCACCAGTGGGGGGCGCTGCTCAGCTAAAAATTTCTCCTAAGGGTGAACCTCTGGCCCAAGTTCTCAATGTGACCACCATACTCTACACACACATTGTATTTATAGCAATACTATATTGAAGTTATGATCAAATATTGTCAAACACATTATTAAAATTCACATTGACATAACAATCTGTAGAACAAACTGTAATATGTAGATTTCTATACCTATACTGTGGAAACCCTATATTAAAATGATCCTGAGCTGTGGTACAATGATGGCCTTGCTTTCTCTGGGTTTTATCACACTTTCTATGTAGCAGAAAACTCATTTTTTTATTTGTATTATTGTAATCTCATGTGTCTACTTCAACTTGACCTCCTGTTAATAGGCTAACCAATACTTCTTATCATAGAGACATAAATAGGCCATAATGCCTTTTGAAAATGTAAAATTATTTCTCACAATGTGATAAAGAAGCAACTATAACACCCAGGAAAGATACTTTGAAGTTGGTTCTGTCTTAAACTATGTGGCTTTCTATAAAACATGGCCCCACACAGGGAGGGGAGGAGTAACCACGTAATAGGGTACAGCCAAGGGGGAGCCCCAAACAGGGATTTGTGATGGGGTCCAGAACTCATATACATATATGATGTCCTCACCCCCACAGGTCTGAGCTGGGGGATGGGACACAAGGAGCAGGGCCACTGAGAGTTGTTTTGAATAACAACAGTTTTGCACATAACCTCTAGGGCAGTCATTTAAAGTATCTATAACCTTTAACTGGTTTCGTAGATATGTCAAACAGCTGTGGCCATGCTTTGAGCCAGGGGGGTGGGAGTGACTTCAACCCAGGATGTAACTGGGAGGCAACTCCCCCTGGTTACAGAGCCTGAGTGAGAGCTTGGAGATGATTGGCTCCACACCACGGGGCCACACCTGCTCAGACTTACTATGGTAGCCCAGGAGAGCTGGAAAAATACGGGAATGCTGGCAGCTATGGTCAATTGTGAGAGGAGTTGGAAATGGTGAGGCAGAGGAAGATTGGCGCTGGGATTTAAACCCAGATGCAGCAGCCATGAAGTATCTTTTGGGGACTATACAGCTTGGGCAGAGAAGAACCATGGACTTCTATTTCTTTTTCTGAGATTTGGTACCCTGGACTGGGCAGAAGGGGAAGGAAGGACTGTGCATTTGTGGGTATTCTAAAGGACTTTGGGATCTCAATGAAGACATTAAGTCATTAGTCTTAAGTTGTATAACTCTTTAAATAAATAGTTCCTTTCCTTTTCACCAATCTCTGGCATTGAGAGACATCTTTTCCTGGCAGTGGGCAAGGCGAAACTAGTACAGGGTGGGGAACCCCCAAAGCGCAAGGGCAGGTCCATTCAGTAGTAGTATATCATTCCCCACCCCTCTGGGTCTGTAACCATCATACCAGGAGATTAGCAGCCAGATGCATCAGACAATGTCGAAATGTACTCATTGTTGTAGAGCACACCTCAAATGAAAGCATGGGCAGATTTCCTCCTAAAGGATACGTACCCTTACAAAGAACTGTGTTTACTCAGTGCATTCTGTGAGCCAGGGTCTGTGCAAAACAAGTTATGTGCAGTGTGTGGCTCGTCTGGTCTTGAGAGAAGATATGAAGCCTGTCGTACAGCCGGTGATCTGAGACAGAGCGAGGTCACCGTATTTACCCGAAGTCACCCTACTAAGAAGTCCTAGTTGCTTTCAATCACTATTCTATTTTGGTTTTTGTATAGAAATGAATAACTTGGGTCTTGTAAGTGGATAATGAAGGTCATCATTTGCACCCTGAATTTCAGCCGCACGGCAGCTCTGAACCCAGCAGGCAGGGCGGGCAGTGGGGTGGGACGCACGCCAGGGAGACACCGACGAGAGGACGAGCTGACCAAGGACAGAGGCGTGCGTGAGGGCGAGCTAAACTGCATTTGCCTCAGACACTTTTAGTTCAGGGAATAGCGGGTCCGACTTGTGAAATCATGATCGTTATGTATCTACATAAATTACGATAGTTCTATCTCTATATGAATTATGCAGGTATGCTTCCTGCTAATATTTTGAAAACCTGGTCTCCATTTTATAACCACATTCTTCATCTCAGATTTAAGCTTTCTGTGCACACACATGTCTCCATCTCTGGGTTAACTGTTTGTGAAACTGTAGGTGACCTTTGCGGTGCAGAGTGAGTACGTTCTGTTCTGTCTATCTTTGTAGTTTCCACTAAACTATTAAAAAGAGCTACATGAATTCAGTGAACGCAGTTCACGTTTGGCGTGAAGACTGTGGCAGGCAGGTTACCTGAACCCTGAGCTCAACATTCCTGCACTATCTGAACTGTAATCTGAACCGCGCCACAAAAACGTACATTTTCCCCAGCATCTACCATCTGAAGTGAACACCCTCTATGATGAATAAGCATGCACACGTCAAGGAGACTTCCAGGTGCGTGCAAGGCATGATGCGAGGACAGCAGTGAGCCAGGCAGGCGGGCGAAGGGGCTGAGCCGAGTCCGAGCATCGGAAGACCATGTGACAGCCATGGGGGTGCACGCTGAAGGGGACAACTGAGGCAAATCCATCCACCTTGCTATGTCTCCACCACCATATGTCACACAGAGAATTTGTAAGCATGAACAGAGTTAAATGGATTTTATGTGTGGTGGATTCTGTAAAGCTTCTGGGTGGAGGGCAACCTTTCAACAACTGGAGAAAAGCCTGCTGGGGAATGTGGCTGCCGTCAGTGTGCCCCGCGTCAGGACCGTGTCAGTACGATGGACTACGCCGAGCAGGCGGGTGGGAGAGCAGAGGAAGCCCTGGGTGCGGGAGGGAGAGAGGCAGTCTGACAGAAGAACTGTATTTCAAGCAAACCCGGGGTGTGCGAGGAAATTTTGATACTGCGCATAAGCACATCACTTGAAGGTCACGCACGAGCAAATTGCAGTGAGTTGCGGTGACCCATTGACAGAAGGGTTTTCCTGCAAAGCAAATTTTAAACTGACTGAAATTGAGCCTTTTTCTAAACAAGTGCCAGCTTGTACATTCATTTCAAAAGACAGAAACAAACACACACAAAAAGAACCAGAACATAAAGCATTAAAAAATAGGCTAATATATACTATCTAAAGACTCACAATAGATACTCGGGAAAAGGTTAGACGCAGATAATGACTTTATTAGATCCTGTTTTAATCATATTTAATCACCTTAATAACCACTCAGACTAATTCCTCAGAAACAACCCTGGCACACGAGGAACTCAGTGACGGTTGTGTGGGAAAAGGAGCCTAAACACTCAAGTTATTTAATTCCATTGGCTCTGCAGAAGCAATTACTGTGGCGAAAAAGACAAAATAAGTTTCTAATCCAAGTCCATACATTTAATAAGGACCAGGAGAGTAATGGAATTTAGATTAGTTGAGTCCCAATGCAGTGCTCTTAATAATCAGTTCCTGGGGACTTCTTATCCAATTTAAGAGGAAGTATATTAGAACTAATAACAGTCATCGCTGCGCTTAATAATCGCCTAGTGGTTCCGTCGGAGTCAAAGCCTCTGAGAGCCCAGGAGACCCGCCGTGCAGTGATGCTGTAAGAGCAGCGACGGCGCCTGGGCAAGGTGGCATCGACGTCTGCGTGGCGCAGCGGAAGGTGATGAGGCGGCCCCAGCCTCGCCGTTGAGACGCCACTGAGACCCAGGGAGACACTGAGAAGGGGGTTTGTCGTGAGGGAGACGGGGGAGTTCGCTTATATGTTAAAGTTCTCAGTCTACATGCAAACAAAACAAGGTCTCCTCAGCCGTTTTGTTGCATGTGCGTCTGGCCGAACCTGCTGCTGCCAGGATGGGCTGTTGAATTGCACAGAGAAGGAAAAACTTGTAACTCTTAGTTTAACACTAAAGATTTCGAAGGTATTTGTTAATAACCCAGAATAGCTATTTTAATCATATTTAATGACTTTAAAAGCCATTCAGCCCAATTTCTCAGAAACAATCCTTGCGTGTATAGAAGTCACTAATGGTTGTAGAGGAAACAGAAGTTAAAAGCTAAAGTTATTTAATTTCCTGGGTTCTCCAGAAGCAATTACGAAGGCAAAACAAATAATAAATTTCTAATTCAAGTCCATACCGTTAATAAGGACAGGGACAGAAATAGAATTGACTTCATTAGATTACATATTTCAACCACATCATTTTCGAACAGAGCATTACTAGAAAAGTAATGTGTGGACGTCATTAGTATTAAAAAAACAGAAATGTGGAGTAAAAAATAAACCACAGAGAAGACAGCACCCGCCGCCATTACCCTCGCTGCACAGCGGTAGCTACCAGGTGGCACTCCGCGCGTTTCGTTCTGGGCTTCATTCTCCCCATCCGACACGGGTGCATAGATGCGATACCTACGGCCTGCAGCCTGCTTTGTTGTTTCGGGGTGGGGGTTCGGTAAGTGTGTGGTTGTACTTTTGTTTCCCTTCAGATCCTGCTCTGGGCATATGTCCGCATAGACCCGGGACTGTTTTTAGAGGTCCCGACAACACAGTTGCCTCACGTTTCCTTCACACGTGCTGCCTTTACTATCACTACTTGGCCCTTGGTTACTTTTATTGTTCAGTTCTCCACGCAGTATCAGCATACGAAATCTATACATTCGCTCGGAGGAGCGTTAAACCTACAGTAACATCGGTACCTCCAGTTGCTGGGCCCCAGACATCCCGTTCCTGGTTCAGCACCATCCTCACAGGAGAGTCAGTGAGCGTCAGCCAGAGATAGTTTTCCAAGATGACTTGATGGAAAAGACGTCTAGTCTGAAATCCTGAAAACTGAAGTCCTTAGTCCTGTCATTACACCCTCTCTGGGGGTTTACACCTTGGTGGTCTCACGGGTAAGTTGAGGGTGTTGGACTAGATGATCCTTAAAATTACATTATTCTATGATTGTATTTCACACAGCCAATCATTAACTTTCTCTTTTTTAAAAGCAAGTCTTTTGCAGATGAGTTTCTGCAGAGAGAGACTGCATGTAATTTTATTTACTAAGATATTATGATTGTTGAGCAAGAATATATTGTACATTCAAGTTGATAAACTTATTAAAAATATACTTATAGTAGAGATTAAGATTCATTCTCTTTAAACTCAAAATGTTCTATTTATAAAGCAACTTCAACTTTTTGGTTGACTGGAGTATATTCTCTATATAAACTGACTCTTGCTAGAAATAGGGTTGGCAAAGCTTATCAAAAATACTATTTAGTCTTGTCAAAGTCAAAGCTCACACCTTCTGTGGTCATTCTGTGTGACAGCAAGGACTTGACTGTGACCAGCTCTAGGGGTGCTTCCTGCAGCATCAGAATCTGCCTTGCTTAAATGTCTTGACACCTTACTGCATCTGGAAAGATGCTATTATACAAGTAGACCTCATATCAGCAGGTATTAGTCAATTTCTCATTACTTATCTATATGCTACCAAAGTTTCTGAATGGGTTAACCAATAAGACACAATTTTCCAGGCATTCCTTCAAAATGTGCCAGAATCTGGGTAAATTAAGAAAGGAAAGTTTTAAATTTTTGGTCTTCTGTGAGGGTGTCCTTTGGATTAAGGGAGACACGAGGTTACCTGCTGCTGTTATTTCTTACCCAGTATCTTCTGTGCCTGTTGGCCAGTCCCGGTCATCAAGAATCAACGTGCAGCATCTATTCTAGATACTTCGCCCACTGCTCACAGAATGGAGGGCATGGTGTAGGGGCAAGAATGCAGTGTGAACAAATGATGACCATAATCATTTAGGAAAAGTGTTGGAATGGGTTTGATCACAATAGTCCTAAATTTCAAACATACTAATTTAATCTAGAAAACCAAACCAATCCCATCCTGGGTGCAAGACCCCTCAGGAAGCTGTGTGGTCAGGAAAAAGTGAATAGAACCTTATCCAGCCACAAAAGAGAATTCAGTCAAGTGGGTTCAATAAAGCTTATGCACATGGAAATATGAGGAAGCATTTCATAACCCTGTGTCAAAAGCACATCAAGAAATCTCAGGGAACCGGGATGTGAGCCTTGGATTCTGGACACACACTGCGTCAGAGGCCTGCCATTTAGCACATGATGTAGGCCAGTGTTCATGCAGATGGCAGGTCATGTCTCATGATGGGGGGACTTAAATGTCTCTTGTATGTTGGTTATTTATGTTTGATTTTATTTATTTAGTTTTTTCGCAGCGTAACATCAGTATTAGTACTGTTACTGAAGATCAGTAAACGGAGTAAAGCGATGGCAATCCACTTTTTTCTTAAAAAAACTGTCACTGGGAACCAATAATCCTAATTGTGTCTTACCCCCAGCACTGCCAGAATGAGTGGGGATGTTTATTTATAGGCAGTGGTTTTTGCCATAATATTAAATGCAATACACTTTATACATCAATTGTCATTTTTCTTCCAGAAGTAATTTTTATTTCCTTTTCCATATAGAGAGTAGTATAAGAATATGAAATATTATAATGTATTTATTACCCAGATTCAGAATTATTTGTGCTGTAAAATGTCTAAGATTTGACCCTTTGACATGGACCCTGCCACGCTTTAGTAAGTAGTCTTATTTCTTCAAATGTGGATTCTTTGATTCTTTTGAAAATTAACGAAGACCATCTCTACATGGACATCCATCTAGAGCTACACCTGGATGCACGTGTAGAACTTCTTCAATACTCATTAAGCTGAACACCTATACAGGAGAATTTAGTTTTACGAAATAATACCATAATATATCTAATGTAAGAAAAGTAAGGAAGGAAAGACATATCACATAAATCATACTCATATGATCACTGGAATGTCTGCATTAACATCAAATTATGCAGGCTTCTCCACAAGAAATATTACTGGGAACAGAGGGATATTTTATAGTAATAAAGTGGTCAATTTATAAAGTATATGAACCTAACACACTTGATACAAAATCTAACAGACTTGAAAAGAGAAATAAAGAAATCTGCAATTATGTTTGGAGGATTTCAGCACTTGTTCATAATGTCCTCAAGGTCCTTCCGTGTTCCTGGAAGTGGAGGGATTTTCTCGGTCTCTGTGGCCAGGTGAATATTGCACTGCACACACCCCTCACCTTGTCGCCTCTACCCAGTCACTCACTGACGACTCTTCAGTCGTGTCCATGCCTTGGCTATTGTAACTCGTGTTTCTTGTGTTTCCACGAGATGGTGAGGTAGATATCCTTCACATCAAGTTTTCGTTTTCTTCAGACATATTCTCAGCAAAGGAACTGCTTCATAGTTCCTAGTACAGTAGTTCTGTTTTTTTTTTTAATTTGCTTTCTGAGTTAAAATTTAAAAATCAACCTCAAAGTCATGCTCTCAGTGTTATTTGGCAAAATAATGTGGATAAGACTGAATTTTGGTGAGCCTCCTTAATTGCATTTCCCCTGGTCCGTAAACTTGTGATTGTTTCAGCCAGTGACACCGCAGCACTGTAACTCTCGGACATCTGGAGTCTGTATGGGGGGAAGGAAAGCTACCGCTCCAAAGCTTTCATCTTAGACACCCCTCCCCGGCTCGCACTGAGCACCACGGCCCGTCGTCAGGAGCAGTCCCCGCACCTTGTGCTGGCGTCCTTAGTGAGCGCGCATCAGTGGTTGAAGCAGAATTTTGTCCTCACCATACAGCATTAGTTTTAAAGGACTCTCAGGCCTTCGTTTTAAAGACAAGGCATACCTAATCAAAAGAGCTTTTGCTATTGAGATTTTGAAAGTCAGAGCCTATTAAATTTTATTTTACATATGGGATTATTGTCATACTTGGTCAAGGTATTTTCTATGGTGTTCTGACATCTGCGGTAGATATCCCTACAAATAGTGAGCTGTTTCAGTATTATTTTCTAACTTCCACAAAAATATAAAGCAACATGAAGATTAAGACAGAACCCTTGTACTTGAACAACAATAAAATAATTAAAAAAAAAAGACAGAGCCTCTTACTTGTCCTATAGGGGGTGTGTATATATATACATCCCATATTTTTCAGCCCATATGACATACCCAGGTTTTAGAGGAGGAAAATAGAGAAAAAATTGAAGCAAAAAATGTGGTAAAATATTTAATAACATAAATGATATAATATTTCACCAATGTAAATGTAACCAGAACTCAACAGCAGCATTCACAACCATTATTCCTCCTAAACTTGGCTAGAAAAAAGTATGTCTTATACTCTGAAAAATACAGTATATATCTTATATTTATAAATATAAATATATTTAATTTCCATTCAATTTGGTGTGCAAGGACATCAAGAGGCATGGCGCTGAACAGCTTAGTAAAATTAAGATAAACTGTATCAGCCAAGTAGGGAACTGTGTGAGTCACATAAATGATTCATACCCAAAATGCTGCATTTAGTGATAGCTATGGTGAGATGTTCATAGTGAATTTCCTATTACAGATAATTAAAGTGTTTATTTTTGCTTGGCTTCTGAAAACTTTGGGTAGCTCCCCTTATATGTTATGCAATGTTCCAAAAGTACTAAAAATTTTTTAATGATCTAGCTTGGAATGAGCTAAAATTCATCTGTGTTCAGTTATAAGATATTAGACAAATACAAAAAGACCATTTTCCTTCAGTTTTAATTTTGTTACAAAATTTAAATAGCTGCCTTGAACACCTCCCAGGGAAATGTTAAGGCTGTAAGATAAACCTTTTCACTGGTGCCGTCCTTGCTTTGCTCTTGTTCCAAATTCTGGTTCTGTTATCCAGATAGATTCTGGGTCTCAAGTCAGCATTCCTGGGGCTTGCCGGAGAGTGTCAGCTGGCTGGCTCTCTGCGGAAATAAGCGTCTCCGTTGCAGTGGACGCCAGGAAAACAGCTGGAAAGAAGAGAGTGCCCAGGGGCTGGCTCCGGGAGCCCCTGAGGGAGACAAAGCTGCAACGCATTCCCTGCAGGGACAGTGTCCTCCTGTCCCCGAGGACTCCCCACTGTGCCATTGGATAACGTGAGACGTGATTGGTGGTTGCCCTACATCCACCTGTCACTGGAGAACGGCCCTGCCACAAAGGAGAGAGTGTACAATAAAGGTAATATTTGCAGGTGGCGTTTGACTTGTTCTCCTGCTGTTTGTGTGTCGTACCCCATCACTCCCGGCACTTTGCAGTGGAGTAACTGGAAGTGACTCAGCCTAGCAGCCTGTGGGTTGACACCGTGCCACGTTAATAATGGTTCCTACCACCCCCCAAGCAACTGGGTGCCACCCAAGAAAGTTCCATACACACACAATGTTCCCCTTGGGGGCTCAGTTTATTTTTAAGTGTTAATCCAATGTACTTTGCTTGAAATAAATTGTTTCATATACTCTTGGGTATTAAGACTGATTTTTTTTGCTTCTATTCATCAACTATTTTCTTGATCTTAAGAATATAGAATAGCATTATCTAATGTAGTAGCGACTACCCCAATATTTAATTTTAAATTAGTAAAATTAAATAAATTTAAAATTTTATTTCCTCAGGTGAAGGAGCCATGTGTGAATGGCAGCTACTCTGTTGAACGTAATATCTACACCATCACAGGAAGTTCTGTTGTGCTGATCTAGTGTGTCCTGATATGTAGGAATGAATAGATTCTATTCTCATCTCTTCATTGAATTTAATTGGAAGTCTATTGAATTAAATTTTTGTCATTGGGATATAACATTTAGTCTTATCAAGCACATAATGCTGCTTAAAGGTACAGAGGCAAAAGGACTAATTTCAAGTCCGTGTCTTTCTCTGACCCAGCCCCTTCCCCTGACTGAGCTACAGTTCCAGACGAGGAATGCATGCTAACTGCCTGCCTCCTTCATAGGACTTCAGGGAGGCCGCAAGTGTGCTGAGTCCTAAGTAACAGAGAAGAGTGATGAGGCAGAGGAAGCCAACCGCAGGGGGCCCTGTCTCTGGCATACCACCAGGCTGGTTGGAGTGCTGGCTCTCCGGCAGCTGGTAGCAATATAATTTCCATTTCCAACTGGAAACGGCAACCTCTCCTTGATTTGGCACAGATCATAATCTGTCATCAGAGCCACCTCCTCTTCCGGAAGTGGACGGGAAGTCAGGTGGAGGCCCGGTCAGGCTGCAGCCGAGTGGAATGGAAAGCAGATACATGACAAATGCTGAGCAGGAAAGAGCAGGGTGGCAGCACATTTCATTCACTAGTGTGAATTGTTTGGGGGCTGACACACAAAAGGCCTTCATTCACATCCACACTGGTTGTCCAGAAATTTCCTTGCTTTGCTTTCAACCAAAGAAAGTTTCCTAGGCAATTACTTCCTAAAACGACAGCCAAGAACAGCGTTTTATCTATCAATTTTTACATTCACACACAACTCTGTGCATCTTAGTCAAACTTCTTTTAAAATTCTAACTAAAGAGATAGGTCTACGACAGGACATTTTAGGGTCTACAGTACGCTAATATGCTTCATTTCCAAAAACAGACAGACAAATGAACAAGCAGAGAAAGAACATTCATGATGCTTTACAACCATTTTTAGGACCTGGCGTCCTCCTCTGTCACCGTGACCCACAGCAGCATCAAGTGGGACACCCTTGGGCGCTTGTGTAGGACAATAGACACTTTTGATGAACTTCTTCATTATTGAAACTGTCCAAAGAAATATGATGTGTTCATTAAACAATTAATTTAACAAATATGTATTTTCTCCATAGCATCATTTTAATAGATGAGGATACCACAGTAAAGAAAAAAAACTAAGAATATGAGAAAACATCTGACAAACTTAGTTGGCAGCTGATCAACCACCATTTGTGTCCCTGGAGCTCAAATTTAGGGAATTTGGATCGTTGGGTTACAATGATTCTCAGTCATAGAACTAGGCAAAGTATCTCTTCAAGACATCGAAAGCAATTGGAAGATAAAGGTAATTTGCTTTGAGACTAGAGGACATTCTAATGATAAAAAATATGGAATAATAAATAAAAAAGAAATACACAATATATAATAGTTTTAGCCCTGGCCGGTGTGGCTCAGTGGATTGAGTGTCCGCCTGTGAACCAAAGGGTCGCTGGTTGGATTCCCAGTGGGTGCAGGTGCCTGGGTTCCCTGCCAGGTCCCCAGTAGGGGTTGTACGGGCGACAACCACACATTGATGTTTCTGCTCCTCTCTCTCTCCTTCCCTTTCCCTCTCTAAGAATAAATAAATAAAATCATTAAACAATAAAAATCTTATAAAATAGTTTTAAAAGTTGGAATAATACAATGCATTTAGCAATTTGAAAGGCAAACAAGTCACGGAAAACTTCTTTCAAGAAGTGAAAGGGTGAAATGATTAATTTGTTAGCATTGAGAGCACATAATACGTGGGAAGGAGAACCAGAGAAAGAGGCTTATATAAAATGAAGGAAAAGATAAATGGAAAAATGAACCAAAGAAGAAATACAAATGACCAATACATGAGAAAAGAGGTTTAATCTTACTTCTTAGTTAAAATGTAAAAGAGAAAAACAACGAGCGGGGAGGTCTGCTGTTTGGGGAGCCCCATTTCGAGCAGGTTTCAACAACTGAAAGAGTAGTCCGCCCTCCGACCCAGGCGCCCGCCACCCACCGGAGGCCCACCCTCCCCGCGTCCCGTTCTGGACTAGAGCCCCCCGCGCGCAGCCCTGCTTTACAGCGGGCATAGCACCGCCACCCGCGCTGCCTTTCCCAGCACCCCCCGTGGAGGCTGTGATCGTAAAACCACACCGACCGGTTGTCTCTGATGGCGTGTGTCTGTGTATGACCCATGCCATGTGAGAACCTTCAAACCACAGGAAAGCGCTGGAGACGTGGCCGGCTTCTGCGTGCTGACTTCCAACACCCGCTCCTTTACCGCCGTCCCTGCTGCTCCGGCTGTTTGCTCCTTGCCCTGGGGCGGCCCCTCCTTCCAGGGTAGCTGTCCTCCTGGCTTGCCGGGTGACTGGATCCCATCAGTCAAGGCGTTTACATTGGGCCTAGAGATGACAGTCTGTGCGATTAATATTTTAGCAGACAAGCTGGACTCGGGGGCGTCTGCGCAACACCCCATCAGCTGCCAGTGCCAATGGCGACCTCGTGGCCTCAGGGGTGCGCTGGGTTTCTCCTTGGTGCTGGCAGGGGGTGGGAGGCACGCCCCAGATTCTCACTGGGTCTCATATTGGGTGCTCGCACTGGGTGCCCAGACCAGTGCGTCGTGGGGGCCTCTACCCAGAAAAGCCTGCGACACTCAAGGGAAGAAATACCCAGCTCCCTGGGCTGTAGCTGTTGGACTGCTGGCAGGTTGCAAGAGGAGGCGGGCTGAGTGTGAGGCCGGAGAGGCCTCCTGTGAGCAGAAGATCGGTGCCAATAGGAAACAGCCGCGTGCCAGGTGCCCACAGCACAGCCGAGGGCCTCCTCCCCTCCCCCATGGTGATAGGAGAGAGCGGATGGCAGAGACCACGGAATTCTTCCCATGGTAATGGCAACGAGATCTGGGAAAGGGTGGCGAAATTAACCTTCTTGATAAGAGATAAGGCAGGTTAATTTTTTCACTCTTACTTTATTAAAATTATGTAAATTTTAACCTCCCGTGCACTTCATGGGTCTGGATAAAATGCTTGTTCTGCTCGAGCTGCGCAGGGTGGAGGGAGCTGGTGACCGCAGTCAGGGAGGCAGAGGCCGCTGATGGATGTTATTACCCCCGCCCAGGGGGTCCGCGGAAGAGTTTCGGAGAACTCGCATCTAATGTTGCAGTGATCGCTTAGTGACCTAAAAATAGAATTTCTTAGATTAAAAATGGGGCTGTTTCAATGACATTTGGCCTCACACAGAGGGGAAAAATGGCCAAAAATACAAGAATATAAAAGAAGGGGTTGTTTTCCCTACACAGTGTACTGAACATAACTGAAGAGTTAGGTTAAAACGGAAAGTCCTTACCACTCTTACCAGCTCACTAATAATTGCTGCATTGAAGTGCATACCGGTAGGTACTGCTTTAGAAAACTAATATTCTTAAATTAACTTACTGATAACTTTTCTGGGTATTTTAAAAGGTCTTTCAGCCTCTGACCCAGGATGTCAGTGTTTGTGGCTGTGCCATGAAGGCTCTCACAGTCATTTGTTGTTATAAACAGATATTTGTGAATGATTGATACATGGTCTCATACAGTAGAGCTCATTCAAATTTTAAAATAATCTCACATTCTGGAAAGCTTCCCGGAATGGGAGAAAATGGGCGGAGTTGGCACCAGGTGGCCAGGATCGCCCAGAGGAGTGTGACCAGGACAACTGAGGTGACCTCTGAGGGGCAGCTGAGGGGCATTCAGAGTTGTTACTAAACCCAATCCATTTACAGTGTCCACTGCTTCTTGTTGTGGCACTGACCTGCGGAGGAAGAGCTGGACAGCCCTCTGCAGTGGGGACTCACACGCTACACCGCACACCAGCATCAGTCCGGGACACCCAGAGGCTCCCTGAGTGGGATGGCTCTCACTGCTGACAACCCCAGGGCACACAGCTACTGGCCGGATGTCTAGCGTGTGCTCTGTGACCTGCTAGATGCCAGACAGACGTCCTTTTCCGTCAGAGATGAGCTTTGCCCACAGACTCCTCTTTGTTCTATAATGAGGACAGGTCCACACAGGACAACAAAAGCAGACAGCAAACAGGGAAACAAAAGCAGACAGAGCAGAGAATCAGCAGCCATTCTGGCAGGTGTAATAAAGGAACACGGGGGGCCTCGAGATGGAGACGTCGTACACACAAGTTAGCAGTCAGTTTTTGGACAGCTTCTCTGAGGGGTGGCACTTCCTGAAGTGTGAGTTGTGTGTGAGAGAGCGTGAGGAGGATGTCGAGTAAACAAGGGAATGCTCAAATCTGGCATCGTCAACAGGCAAATAAGAGCATGACATCCTACAGACCAAAGGGACCACCGAGAAAGTAAGACTAATGATGGCAGAGTGACGGAGCCATGATTAAAGTCTATAAATGCCATTATTTAGAGTGGGGGGGTGGAGGAATAGGATGAAGTGGCAGACAAGAATGAGGAAAGGACACCCAGGGAGCTGAGAGGGAAAACGCAGGGCTGTGATGTCGTGAGAGTCGAGGCGATATTGTGAGTCAGGGAAAGAGAGAGGCCAGCTCCGTCCCGCTCGGCTGGTGTGAGCTCCTGCGTGTGTCCCTGCCTGCATGCGTGGGTTTCTGTGTGTGAGGCCTGGGTAGGTATACAAACCTGTATAGAAAACATGTCAGCTATGAAAGCAAACAGAAAAATGGGTGACACTGTAGGTGGATTTGGCTGGGACAAATTTTATTTAAGATTGGGCATATCCATAGAATTTTTGTGCAATGACAGGGAGAAGTAGAAACTGACCATGTCAGAATCCCAGAAACTGACTGGAGGTGGGAGAGGTTCGGGGGACATGGATGGGGCACAGGAGAAAGCCTACTCCTTCCTTGGGGGACTAACATACGGCAGGAAGGAACAGCTCAGCGTATATGCAGGTGGGCATCTCGGGTGGAAATATGAGGGGTTCTCCAGCGACTACCATTTCTCTGCTAAGCATGTTAGGTCATGGTGAGTGTAAGCTTTGATGCTTAAAGGTTGGGGACAGGACTGTCCTTGCAGCCTTGTCCCAGAAAATACTAGAAACATGGAATGTTTCCGAATGTCTGCTGAGCAGGGCTGAGCCCCCATTGAAGACTGCAAACCCGAAATTACAGCCCCATTAACTTGCAAGGATGTCTAGTTTTCTCTGCAATGCTACTGATCCCAAGAAAATGAGTGCTTGGTCTTACCTACAGTAGACGATTTTTAAAGAAAAAAAGTGGTGATAGAAATCTTGTGATTCACTAAAATATTGAAATCCACATTTTGCAGGTAAATAGTAACATCAGGAAGTCTTTCATCGAGGATTGCACACCTGGGGGTGGCAGGGTGGTGGTGGGGGCACTAGGGCCCTGCCCATCACCCTGTGGCCTGGGTCAGAGCTGACTGGGGTTGGGGTGGGAGGGTCTCACCTGGGAAGAAGGGCAAGGGAGACAGAGGGAGAACATACTTCATATTAAGTTATTGACGAAGAATGGAGCATTACCAATTGGATGGGGACAAAAGAGAGGCAAAGAGAAATGAAAAACGAGGCGTTGTCTCATAAAACAATGAACAAGCCGAAGAAGTAGCGGATTTCTCACAGGACTGAGGTCAGGGTGATCAGGGGCCCCCTATGGACTGAACCAGCACTTGACTGCACGTCTGATGCGTTTTTCCTGACAGGCCTCATGTAAATTCATGTTGTCTCTCCTCGTCCGACTGGAGTGGCGTTCGAGGTCTGTGGAGTCCGATAGCCTCTTTCCACTGGGTGGACGGAAGAGATCGGAGAGATTTTCACGTGCCACGTTTATTCCAGGTGTCTCTGAGCTGAAGGCCCCCAGGCTGTTCTCACCTCTAAGTTCTGCTTCGGGAGAGGGAAGAGTGTGCCTGCGGCTTTCAGATAGGAGGCCTCAAGCTGACTGACTAGGAACGGTTCCCATGACCAGTTTCACCCCCCGACTCACCCCCAGGAACTGGAAGGTTGAATGATTATTAGCGCTGCACTGTGAACAGGGCAGAAATTCTTCAGGACGAGCAGATGTGACACTCCCCCCGGCGTGGGGCTCATGGCCCTTCCACTGCAGCGCTCTGCTCTCGCCTCAGGAATGAACCTAAAACCGCACAATTCCTGCCCTACACACCTCCCTGCTGCAGGCACTCTGTCCCGACCCCACATCGGCTGCCAGCCCCTCCACCTTCCTCCGAGCCTCTCAGATGCCCAGCGTTCGGGTATCAGTGAGTCTGTCTGCATCCCACTCCCAGCGTATCAGTCTGACACCATATTCGTTTCTGCTGTGTCTTCTTTTTCACACGCACCCTTTCTTTTTCACTCCAGTTGCCAGTTTTTAATTCATGTCTTCTCATAATCCAGTGGGTTTTTTTCATACTGTTTTATATACCAATACTGGCATTACTTTTGTCAAACTCAGATTTATCATATTACTCCTGTTTCTGAAAAACTTTTGTGATATCCCCAAATGTGCATAGGGCAGAGCCCAATCTTCTTGGACTAGAGTCGGGTTCTCTCACTTCCATTTCCAGATTTATGGCTTACTAGTTCCAAAAAGCCCCCACCGGTCTGCTCAGACCTACTTGCCAGCCCACAGAGCGTGCTCTGGGCCCTGTTTTGCTGTTACGCCTTTTCACTGGAAGAATGACTTCCAGACATCACCACTGACTCAAGTCCTCGCCACCACTCAAGTCTGGGCTCGGATGCCACCTGCTACAGGAAAACGTTTTCAAACACTGCAGTCAATAGGGTCTCTCTTGCCTCTGTTTCTTGTTGCAAACATGGTATGTTCTTTAATGTTCTATTGCCCTGTGCAATGCTTTTACTAGTTTTCACCATAGGCACATCATTTTTAAAAACTTCCTAATGTGAGTGACTGAGTGTTTTAAGTTACACAGAATTTAGGACCCAATAGGAACTTAAAATATGTGCTCATATTTTGATGAGCATAGGAACTGACCTGTTGTAATATATGCTTGAGAATGAAGTTTAAGTCTCAACTGAGAAAAAAGATAGTAGCAAAAAATATGGCCACTTGCAGCAGGAGACTTTAGAGGAACCATCCTAAGACCTTGAGTGGGTACCAACATGTTAAGTCATTTCTTTTTTTTTCATATTTGAATTCTTGAAAAAAAATATTGTATTTTTTCATTACCATTTAGTCCCCTTATATGCCTCTTCCCCCTGCAATCCCCACACTGTGTCCATGTCCATGGGTCCTTTGTGCTCAACCCCTCTGCTCCCCAACCTCCCCAGAGCTGTCAGCCTGCTCTCCATCCATGAGTCTGTCTCTGTTTTGCTTGTTAGTTCAGTTTGTTCATTAGATTCCACACATGAGTGAAATCATACAATATTTGTCTTTCTCTGACTGGCTTATTTTACTCAGCATAATGTTCTCCAGGTCCATCCACACTGTTGCCAAGGGTGAAACTATTCCTGCTTTTGAAATTACCTTTCAGGGCACAATGTGAGAGGAGAGCGAGTCACTTTGGTTTTCCCTGGTAGATCTGAAGAGAAAAAAGGCACAAACCATTCCATGAACTCTGACTGTGGCTTGGTGACTGCTCACGTGAGTCACAGAGCTGAGTTCATCTGAACGCCCCCTGCCGGTGCTGTGAACCAAACATCCACCCTTGCCACACAAGCAAACCTGGGAAACTTTTGTGAAAGTTCAACAGCTGCCACAGAAAGAATAGAGAAAACACACAAGTTAGAAAACCGGGAGGATGAATCATTTTGGACCTTCTGTTCCATATTAGCAGTCAGAGTGTGTAGCAGACCTCAACGTTCATAAGTGATCCGAGTGTCTCCCTGTGACTGTGATGGAAATTATTGTAGCCATGAGTCTTAATTGTACTGCACTAGAACTGAATCAGGATGCTGCGGAATATTACACTTGAAATGTTATGCACATAGGATTAATTTATGGAATGTTAAAATCTTACCGAACTAAATCTTATGCATAGGAGAATAAAACAAACACAATCTTGAGGCAGTGTGCTAATAATTGTTGGTGATATTCTATCCAGAGCTAAGTATGGAGTTTGCTATAATTAATATTTATGATTCTGTATAACTAATATTTTATTTCCTTTTCTTTTTCTATGCACTGTAATTTTAAAATGAGGTCCTAATAATTCTTCCTCTGCTAGCTGACATTCTATGGGTATGTGTTAATTCTCTTCCAATCTGGCCTCACACAGGTCTCTGGCTTGTCCGTGTGGGTGACCAATGGCACATGTAGCTGTGAAATGCCATACTTTTACACATGGAACATATGACAAAGGGAGTTAAAATAGGACTTGCAGAATAACTGCAATCATGAGATATCCAAAATTATACTTCTGAAGTTTAGTATAAAAAAAAACTAGAATAGAAGAGGTATGAAAGAACCTATCACACATGATGGATTCAAACAAATGCAATATTTTAAATGTGAAATTGCAAAAACAATATCAGCACAGCTTAAATACCCAGTGAAAGAGGCCTCGCCAAAATAAGGTGGTTTGTGTACCACATTTAGGAAGCATGGGACTCCATGGAAGGGTTTAAAGGGACATGTGTGAAGCACACTGAAGTGAATCGTCTAATAGAGGATAAATTATGGAAAAAGGCTGTCAGAGAGAATGGTTGAAAATGGAAATGTATTATGTTCTTCATTTGACAGCTGTCAGAGGGGGCAGGGATGGGGGACTGAGGGAACTAGGCATGAGGATTGAGAAAAAAATAGCTCATAGACACAGACACCAGTGTGGTGATTACCAAAGGGAAGGGGGTGGGGCAAGGATACAGGGGGGTGAATGGTGATGGAAGGAGACTTGATCTGGGGTGATGAACACACACACAATACAATATAGAGATGGTGTGTTATAGAATTGTACCCCAGAAACCTATATAATTTTATTAATCAGTGTCACCTCAATAAACTCAATAAAATTTTTAAAAGGCTAAGAACATAAATTTATTATGTTCTTCAAAGCACTGCTTTGGGTCAGGGCTTCTGCTCCACAACTAATAGGTAAAAGCAACACAACATTGGTTTGTAAGAGTGAGGTCTTTTATATTGAAATAGCAGAATATTTGTAATAAGAGCATAAAAAACAGGTTGCTGTTGTTTATTGTTCCTTCTGAAAATAAACATTGCATCAGCATTAGCCACCTTTTGAGTAAATTCCACTTTATAGCTGGAGCTTCTAATGTACGCAGTCCATGGAAAGCATGGAAGATTACCCCTGTAATATGTGCTGTGCAGCATTCCCGCAGCGGGTCCCAGAGGTCCCTCCCCCCCTTTGATGGAGACACAAATCATGACACGGGGAGAGGGGGCAGTGCCCACATCACGCCAGACATAAACACATACTTGGTGATTGTCCGAGTCCTCAACAAATGGAGCGGTGGTCACTGATTTCAACTCTCAGGAGATGGACAAAAACGGGTCCATTTCAGCTGTTTTAAATCAGTCAGGGCTAAGTGAAAGAAGTCATGCCGAAAAGGCTGTGTATACAATTCCAGCTCTATGACATTGTAGGAAAGAAGAAACTCTGGAGACAGGAAAGTGATCAGTGGTTGCCAGACGCGATGAGTGGAGGACGAATGGGCAGACGAAGCTCGGGGGATCTCTAACCAGGGGAACCATTCTGTGTGACAAGGGTGGATACATGCCATTACATGTTTGTCCAAACCTGTAGAATGGACACCACCAAGAGAGAACCCCAGTATAAACTGTGGACTCTGGGTGATGACAACGTGGCAGTGTAGGCCCATCAGTTGTGACAAATGTACTCTCCGGTGGGGATGGCGATAATAAGGGAGGCTATGTGTGTGTGAGGGTAGTGGGTGTGTGGGGAATCTCCATTCCTGCCCCTCAATTTTGTCAGGAAATCTATTAAAGATCAATCAGAGGCATGGTGGTACTGCCGTTGAAGACATCTGAAGACACCGCCAGGCCAGGCTCTCCATGACACGATGGCCCAAAGACTCCACCCCTCTCAGCAGACTATTGGTTACTGTCAACAGTGAAAATGTTCCTTATTTTGCAAAACCACTTATCAGAATTACAACCCTTTATTTATTATCTGATTATAGACCTCTCGTATGTTCTTGGTGCCTAGCTTGCCTTCACCATCTTAGAAGCAATTTTTTTCATATAGTTCTTGGCTTTTCGAATTTCCCCTACATCCTCTCCTCATGAATTCCTTGATTTAAACTCATTGATTTAAAGAAAAGGGAATAAAAGAACTCTTCCTTTTAAATCAACAATCTGTAATTCATCTGTCCCTGTAAGCATCTTTCCTCCCTTTTTCTTGGAGTAATAGGAAGTCTTTCTTCTCTTTTTACAGCTCATCTGTGTCACGCGTGCCCCCGGTTCCAGCCCGCTGTCCCGTTCAGTGACTCCTCTCCTGGGCTGTGCCCTCTGTCCTGCATGCCGTCAGTTTCTCTGTCTCCGCAAGATTATTCCTTCAGTATGTATTTACAAACACGTGCTCTAGTTTTCCCATCCTGAGCACTTTAAATACAGCAATCCTTTTCTTGACCTTCCACCTCTGTCAAGTTGGCAGACTTATACAATAATTTACATGATCAAGCTTATAAGCGAATGATTCAAAATCGTATGTACATGTGGATTAGGCTTTTTTACCTTCCATTATTCTACAACCAAACATCCAGGTTTTTCCTGCTTTCCCTTTTACCACTGTCCCCAAGCCACCTGTTAATCAAACAAAGGTGAGCTGATTTCCAGCAGTGGGAGAGCAGAGCTCTGCCTCCACTGTCTTCCTTGTACCTCGGGGAGGGGGGGACCCAAGAGGGGCTGTTGGCTGGCCCTTGGCCTCATGGACAGACCTTTCAGTGTGGAGGCTTTCTTAGGATCAAACGAGCATCCTGATATAAGAGGGTGGGTGAGCACAGCGAAGCAAGGTTTGAGGGTAAAGAGTTCAAAGAGTCCTGGGACATAATTCATTCTTTGTTTCGTGGAAGAGTTGATGGATTCTTCTCAGAAAATTCATAGAATAACCGGTGAAGTTATTTGCAACTGTTATCTTCCTGGGGAAAGTTTCCTGGAATAGCAAAGCTGGCTCTTGAAAAGAGCAGACAATTAAAGTCATGCTAATGTATGCAGTTAGCAAAGAAGATGCTTTAAATTTGCACCAAAATTCCCTTTGTTGAGGTCGTCATCTGTCCTTGGTATTGCCAAGTGTAAAGGATACTCTCTCTCCTCACCTATTCAGCATACTAACATCTTTAAACTCAGTTAGCCAATGCCTCATTGAAATCCACTCAGCTTTGGGCTTTCATGATGATATATTCTTCTCATTCCACGTTTACCTCATCTCTCTTTTCTGGACTCTGCTTTCCTATCTGACCTCAAAATGTGCACCAGTTCTCTTTCCTCTGTGCATCTTTCCATTGAGTGATCTTATTAATTCCGATGACTTTAAATAAAATCTTACACTGTAATTGCATCTGAATTGATATCCATTGTCAGAAGTGCAAAAACAACTAAAGTTCTTTTCCATCTTAGATGTTCTTTAATTTAAAATGTTTAAAGCAGAATTGTTAGACGCAAATCATTTCATGCACCAATTTTGTTATCTCAGTACACAACCGAGTATTGTTACAACATACTCAGGTGCACAGTCCATTACAGTGCACAACCTTGGGGGACACTCATTCACACTGTATCCTATCATGAGTGGCAAATGACAGCTTCATCCACTCCTCCTGTCAGCCATGTGCACACTTAGGCCATGCCTCCGTTGCTAAGTTTACTGCTAAAATTTTGTGGAAGAGGAATCTATCTTTGCCATTTCAATTTTCTCACTTCTCATTTTCTTCTAAGCTACTACAACCAGGTCCATTACCTCAGCAGTATACTGAAAATGTAAGGAAGACCCTGGTGAACATCACCAGGGGCATTCTGCTTGGTCAGTCAGTCTATTCAGTATGCGTCATTCACTCTCGTAATGGTTTTGGTTTGTTCAGTCACATTGAAAGCTCATTATTTTTAAATGCTCTTTTATTTTTTTTTAAATACTTCCCTTTCTGGGTTTTTACAAAGTAGACTGGTGTTTGAACGTATCTGAAGTGTTGGTCTTCCAGAAGTTTCTCTTTTGTCTTTTTTTAAGACTTTATTTTTTGAAGCAGTTTTAAGTTCACAGCAAAATTGAAGGGGAAGTACAGAGATTTCCCAGGTACCCCCTGCCTTCACATGTGCACAGCCTCCCCAGTACCAACATCCCCTACCAGAGTGGTGCATATGTTACATTTGACAATCTTACATGAACACATCATAATCACCCAAGGACCACAGATTACAGTAGGATTCACTCTTGATATCATATGTCCTCTGGGCTTGGACAAATGTGTAATGACCTGTGTCCACCATTACAGTATTGCACACAGTATTTTTACAACCCTAATACTCCCCACCTCCTGTCCTTGGTAACCACTGACTTATTTGCTGTCTCCATAGTTTTGCATTCTCCAGAATGCCATATAACCGGAACCACACAGTATGTAGCATTTACAGATGGGCTTCTTTCACTGAGTGGTATGTATTTAAGGCTCATTCGTGTATTTTCATGGCTGGATAGTTTGGTTCTTTTTAGTGCTGAATAATATGCCATGTCTGAATATACCACATTAAAAGAAATCTATTTACCAACTGAAGAACATCTTGGTTGATGGCAAGTTTTGGAAATGATGGCTATTTTCTTTTGCTAATTCTTTATCACCTCTTCTGAAATACTATTCTGTCCCTCAGCTTCAACTGTCCCCATTACAATGCCCCTTGGATCTCCAGCTCTAACTGAAAGAGTCAGTTGAGCATTAAAGCCATAATTTCAGCTTCTGGATGGACAAATGGTCTATTAGCTAGGAAGACATTTTAAACGTAAGATGTCCCAAACGGAATCATTTTATTTCACTTAAAGACCCGAACAACTCTTTTTCCCGCTGTCTTTACCTTTGCAATGACCTTGTCTTTGACCCTTGCACCTACTCTAAAGAGAGAAGAGTCATCACTAATCATTTCATCTTCTTTCTTAGCTGTCATATTTGGATAGTCATTATTTCCCATAAAAATACTTTAGCATTATCTCAGAATATTTCCCTCTTTTCTAGCGAATCAGCAATCCCGACTGTGGGCGGCCTCATCATCATGTTTTACCTGGTTGACTTCAGTGACTTGTCACAGCTGGTCTCTCTACTTTTAGTTTTCGCTTTTTCTTACTGGCCTATTCCACTCACTGGTTTATCTTATACAACCAAATTTAGGCGTGGAGTTCCTCAACGTAAATACCATGGCGACTCTCAGCATGAGACTCATCACTGTCCACCTGCCGTGTTCTCCTGCAGACTTATTTCTGAGTACTCCTTCCCCGGGCACATTCTATAGTCGTGCTGTGGAGCCCTGAACTTGGCATCTAAGTTAATGCCTTCATACTTTGCTCACTTTGGTCTTTCCTTCTCAGATACCCTTTTTCTCCTCGTCTGTTTGACAAATTCCTACTATTGTTAACAGCTCAACAAATATGTGCCCTTTGGGAAGCTATCCCCAACTCAACTAGGTTTTTTTTTTCTTTCTTAATGCCCCATGTAACTTTTTCTCTATGATAGTGTACATTTCATTGTATTGAGAATATTCACTTGCACCCTGGCTGGTGTAGCTCGGTGAATTGAGTGCCAGCCTGCAAACCAAAGGGTCACTGGTTTGATTCCCAGTCAGGGCACATGCCTGGGTTGTGGGCCAGGTCCCCAATAGGGGGTGTGTGTGCAAGAGGCAACCACACACTGATGTTTCTCTCCTTCTCTTTCTCCCTCCCTTCCCCTCTTTCTAAAAATAAATAAATGTAATCTTTAAAAAAAAGAATATTTACTTGCATATCTTTATTCCTTCACAACTGTGAGCTTTTATACACACTAATTGGTTTTGTAATTTTTTCACAGGAAAATTGATGCCCAATAAATGCAGGATAATTGGAAGATAAGTTGAAAAACATGGATAGCTAACAAGTGCAGAGATGCACATAGCAGGACACCCCGGAGCCAGGCGGTGTGTATATGTATTATCATGAGCAGCAGTAGATGCTATATTGCCTCTGAGCAGAAAAGTGATCATGACTGTGACTATTATAATAGCATATGATTGATGGAGTGGGAGAAATTTGAGAACAGAAAACCACCTGGATATATATATATCCAGGTGGTTTTCTGCATATATATATTTTTACATATATATATATATATATATATATGCAAAAATTTGAGTTCTTTAAGGAATGCAAAAGAAAAAAGATTGTTTTGAAGAAAATACTTTTGTAAACACATGTATATTGATGGCTGAGTGACTGATGGTCTCACCCAAGAAGCATTTATGATCTGGACATTCTGTTTCCGTGCTAGGCACAGTTGGGTAAATAAATGGTTAATACACAGGTCATATCCAGGTTCTCGGAGTCTAGGGTGGCCCCTTCCTGTGGTGGTTACTTTTATGCATGAACTTCTCCGGGCCAAGGGATGCCCAGGTGGCTGATGGAAGGTTTTTCTAAGTGCATCTGGCAGGGTGTTTCAGGACGAGATTGACGTCTACATGGGTCGACGAAGAAGATCACCCTCATGAAGTGGGTTGGCAGCTTCTGATCTGCGGAGGGCCTGAGTAAGAAAAGAAGTCAGGAAAAGGACAAATTTGTTCTCCCTGCTAGAGCTGGGATGTCCATCCTCTTTGGACCTAAGCGATCCTGGCGCCCAGGATTTGAGACGAGTGCTGCATGCACACCGTCAGCTCCCTCGGCCTCAGGTCTACAGGACTGTACTGGAGCTGGACCCCCGGTTTTCCTGGGTCTCCAGGCTGCAGTCAGCACACCCTGGGACTTCTCAGCCAATATGGGACTTCCATAATGTGTCAGCCAATCCCTCACAACAAATGCCTTCCTCTCTGTCTCTACATACCATATTGGTTCCATTTCTCTGGGGACCCCCAAGTGTTACAGGTGAAAGGTGAGCAATGCTATTAAAGCACACACCAAAGACATCTAATCTGACTGTGGGCACACCAAATCACTCATTTTGTTCAGGGATGGCTTGCTCACACTGCAAAAGCAAAACCTTAAATGCAAACCAAACAAAAACAGAGTTTCACAGCAACATCTCACGATAATCCATGGGACGGTCCGCAGCGTTACTGTCCACAGGTGCCATTCTGTTAGGAGAGGCATGACTGCTGGCCGTCCTGGTACCTGGCTGGTACGTATGTCTGGAGCTCTCATAAAAATCCACTCATGAAACTCAGTTTCTTTCTAAAAAGATGCTGATTTTGTTATCTTCTTTTTTAAATGTGTAACATTTCTCTTATTGGAACACCAGTACTTTTTTTTCTGAATTCCTTTTAGCTGTATAAGTGAAGGTCTGAGCGTGGTGTTTATGAAAGCAAGTGTGTGTGGCAGTTACACATTCTTAAAAATCACACTCTTTGTTCCCACACAATACTTAAATTGAAGGATTGCATTCATGGACATATGTGGATTTAGTTGCCTGTACAAATTATTAAGCCCCTTGCATTCTCAGCTTTTCCAAGGAATGAAGTCATAGGTGTAAAATAACCAAAAATTACAAAAGAATATGTTGATGTCATTAAAATTAAACAGGAGGCCCTGGCTGGTGTGGCTCAGTGGATTGAGCACCAGCCTGCAAACCAAAGGGTTACAGATTCGATTCCCAGTCAGGGTACATGCCTGGGTTGCGGGCCGTGATCTCCAGTATGGACATGTGAGAGGCAACTGCACATTGATGTTTCTCTCCCTCTCTTCCTCCCTCCCCTCCCCTCTCTCTAAAAATAAATAAATAAAATCTTTAAAAAAATTAAATGCGGGAAGCAACATCTATAGAAGAACTCACAGTGGGTTTTCCTGAAGACATACATGCGTGGTTCTCAACCTAAGGACAGATAAGGCATTAGGAGGAAAGAATAAGAAAAACAAGGATTTAAAAAGCATTTGGTTTGGGGGAGGAAAGATAATTTTAACACCTGGAGATTGTGTGATTTTATTACTCTCCATCGACTTTCTCCCTGACAGATTTGTATTTGAAATGTTTTCTCTGCAACATTTCCCATGAGTGTTAGTGCTCTGCCTCTGAGTGGTTTGCAAGAGCTCCACACATCCTTGAAATTCAGCGTGGGTGCTCTGATCTGCTCTCCAGCCAGTGAAGAACGCTCACAGGGAGGGAGGCTGGGGATGAATTAACCAGCCAACCAACTGGTGGGATTTCTCGAGTTAAAGAAAGCACCTTGAATGATCATAGAAACCAAATGGGAAATGGGCAGGGAAAGGAACTGGATGTGCTGGTGCTTCCTCAACTTATTGGATTATCGATTTTTGCTGGTCACCTTAGTTTATCTTGGGAATGTGTCTTAAGCCCGTGATCATGTGGGAGAGAATGGGGAGTGTTATTTTTGTTAATAATGAAAAAGAAATGTGGAGAATTTATGAATCTATCCTATGGAGCGGAGCTTATCCCAGTAAAACAAGTACTCAGTAGACTTGTCTCACTGAACTTTATTTGAACCTCAAGGAAGATGGAATTAATTTACATTTCATTATAGGCTAGTAATTCTCTCAGCACAATATAAGGTGGTTCCAGGATGAAAAAAAGTATAGAGTTGAGTTTCTGCAAGATCCCGGTGAGCACCAATCCTAAAATCCCAGCCACAAAACTCAGACCCAAATTGTTTAATCAATGAAAACCTTACTCTGCATCTTTGGAAAGAGTCATCATTCTTAAAATCGATATATTTCAAAATCAATTACTGGATATTTCCCATTGTAATAACAGAGTTTACTTGTGACCCCAAAACAAGAAGTTAGAATATGTATTAATTCATCATCTAGTAGTTCTTTCACTAGAAAATAAAAGAAATTTGGGTTGGTAGGAAACAAATTATACCACTATTATAAACAATTCGTATGCCACTTATGTTCCCTACATTCTACAATATTAGATGTTACAAGAGAACGAAGCCCCTAATTTTAAGGTAAGATTCCTTTTAAGAATTTGCTGTGTTTAAAGGTTTTTTTATGGCTCTTTCTATTTCCTCTATATTTCTAGGCTTAATGCTTTCTTTATCTGCAAGCATTCTCCAAACTAGGTTATAAAACTCTCCATTTTAGATGGCAACAACTGATAAGATATGATATTGACTATTATTTTCAGGGATAGGAGCAAATATTAAACTGTAAGTTAGGTGAGCAACCTGATAGGATATGGTTTCATGTGCCTTTGTCTCCACAGATCCTGGAATTCATTCTTTATCTTGCTTCTAAGGGCTCTAACATGTCTTTTCAAGCAATGTTAGACTTGGTACATTTTGTAAATATCCGTCTTTTTGCAAATGCCCCTAATTTAGAGAGTTTGCACTCTCAAATATGGAACAAAAAATTGTGTTCTGTACGTGAGAGACAGTCACATCAACATACCACTAAAGTAACAGTCAGAACTCTAATTAATTCAGTGTGATTGTGACCACCAGTTTTAAGCACCAAAAGGGCAATTTAGTAGCTACCACAGTGATGCTTGTGAGACCATATATGAAAAACAAGTCAACATCATGATATCACCTTGTGTGACATATTGCATTTTCCAAAGGTAGTCCAATAACAAATCCCATCCCACTAGTTATTCAGTGACGTGACCGTGACCTTTCTCTCATTGCAAGGTGGGATCTGTATCCTTTCTCTTTGGATCTGAGTTTATAACCTAGTTGAACTAATAGAATACAGCAGAGGCTGTATAATTCCTGAGGGTATGTCAGCAGAGGTGATACAATGTCTACTTCAAGATTTGAAATTCTGTGGGCTCCGAATCAGATGGTAGGTAGTTTGCCTCTTCTGCAGCCATGCAGTAACAAACTAACCCAATCACATTCACGCTGAGAAGCCATGTGGGAAAACCCTACAACTACAACTGCCTACAGAGGAAAATGCCCATGTAGCTTCCAGCTGCTCTGTTCCACCTATCATCTGACTTGAACCACAAGAAAGACCCAAATCACTATGAATAAAAAGCAGAGTGAGCAAACTGCCCAGTTACTTCCACAGAAAAAGAAGGGAGACTCAGAAGGAGAAATCAAAGGCCCAGAGAATCCCAGACAGCAGTGCTGGATCCTAATCAACTACAGAATAAATACAGGAAAACCCTGGGCTGCAGCTCAGTGCACTCACCACTGCTGCCGTAACAGAGCCTGGGAGGGGAGGGGGGTTTGCCTTTCTCTTTAGGAGAGGAGAGGGGAAGAATCATCTCTAAAGTTAGTACCCACTCAGGAGAGGGAGGCAGGATGATGTAAATCACTTGAGAATCTGGGTAATCAATGCTCGCTTAGGAAAAAGCATTAATATTTTACCAATTTTTTACATAATGAATGTATATTAAATAGAAAATACAAGATTTTAAATATATAGTAATTTTACCTCTGCTACTCAGAGAGAGTCACATGTAAACAGTTAGGAGTTTCAACTGTTGACAACATATTCCACTACATGTAGTTTAAACAAAACTCTTTTTTTAAATAAGACATATTTTTGTGGGCCAGGAAAAATGGCTTTGATCTATTAGTTTGCACATAAATTTGATAAAGAATGCCATTTAACATTTAACATTATTATATCTTCTGTTCAATGAACATAGGATGTGTTTATTCATTTACATCATCTTCAATTTCTTTCGACCACTTTTCATAGTCTTCAGAACACAAATATGAATGTTTTTGCATTTTATTGTTTCAGTGTTATTGTAAATGGAATTATTTTGTTAATTTTACTTTCATGTTGCTCATTGATTTTTGCAAATTGATCTTGTATCCTGTATTACTGAGATTATTAACTCTAATAGTCACAGCTTTTCAAAGCCTTCTGTGGTCATCTTGATCCATAGATATTTCTTTCACATTTGTGGCCAAGCTCTTTTTTAAAAAATATTTTGTTTATTTAGAGGGAAGGGAGGAGAAAGAGAGAGAGAGAAACATTGACACTTGGTTGCCTCTTGCACATGTCCAGCTGGGGATCTGGCCTGCAACCCAGGCATGTGCCCCAACCAGGATGGGACCCGGCTGGTTCAAAGGCTGGCACTTAGTCCGCTGAGCCACATCAGCTGGGGCTATGGCCAAGCTCCTGTTTGCCCTATCCAGACAGCAATGCAGCGTCAGGCAGCTGGGATTGCAAAACAGTTGCTGCTGATTGTTTTTCACAAACATCCGTGGATGAGACCTTCCTGAAAAGAGAGCTTTGGCTCAACAACACTGGAGGGGGGTGTTTCAAGAAGCCCTGAAATAAGTCAAATAAAATGTACTGAGGATGGGATTTTTCATGAGCTTCAAACCTAGTCTGTCCCCTGCAGTGGCTGCTAGCACAATAAGACAAAGACGGAAGGGACTAGATCAAGATAAAGTGTCATCAAAACGTGTTCTTACTAAAGTTCAGCATATTCTCTTGAATAAACACCCCTCACACTTTTGCAAAGCATTGGTTAACTTCCAGAGTTCTAAAACAGTTAGTTTAGACTGTGTTGGCAGTGTTTTTGTTGCTTTTACAGAGGAGTGTATTTTTAGAGGTCCTCATTTCATCATTCTGGAAGTCCTACTTCCCTTTTGGTTTTTACAATAAGTTTGGTTATCAGTAATTGGAACATAGTATGCATGCAATATTGAACCCTAATTTTTTCACTTAACAAGCTATTACAGGATATTGTTTAAAATACTTTCCATGTTCATAAACGTATATACCAATAATAATTTTAGATGTTTCTTCCTTTGAGTGAATGCTCTATTCAACCCTAATTATGGTCCTCCTTATCAATAATCACTAATCATCTTCCTTTAATGAGAATTGATAGGCAACTAAGCAAGCATTTATAGTAAAATATAGGAAATATTAAGGAAATCCTAGCAAGGGTCACTATATTAGTTTGGGGTGGGGATTGGGAGATGTTAAGAATATTTTCTTAGGAAAGAAATCACCATTTACTCAGAATTCTGAAGAATGAGAGGAAGCAACCTTGACATTTTATAGGAAGACTATCTTTTAGGCAGAATCCAAAGGCCTACTGTAAGACAATTCTTCATTATGGCTGGAAAGGAAACAAAGGGAAGTGGCTGGAGATTTGGCTGGAGCGGTAGGTGGGACAAAAGGGAGCTGGAAGAGATACAGACAAATGAGCAGTTTAGAGGAGTAACTGGCTGCAGAGGGGAGAAATGGGGCAAACCTGCATACAGAAAAATGAAAAAGGACACATTTTCAGTTATGCTAATGGAAAATAGCATTGTGTTGCCCAAAGTACTTAAGCTAAAGTGACAATATAAAAGAAGAGACAGATTCAGAGAAGGACGATGACAGAGCTCAGTGATGAGTGGGCAGTTGAGGACAGAGAGAAGTCTTAACTGAATTTGAGGTTTTGGCTTTTAAAAGTGAGTGAAAATATAATCAGTGGGGCACAGATACCCTCTTTTAGGTAAGGATTATACATTTATTTTCTGACATGTATTTCGGACAATTGATATGAGATGTCCAATTTCAGATGCCCAGAGGGGATTTTTTGCCAATAAATTTGGTTCTCAGAAAAAAAAAATGTTTGGCTAGTAACAAAGATTTAGGAGTCAGTAGCATGAAATTCATAACTGAAAATTGGACACGTATGAGATGATGCAGGATGTAAAAAAGAGGAGGGAACACTCACATCTGAACACTGACATTTGGAGACAGGCCCAGGACAAGAAGCTTGCAAGGGAGATTGAAGAGGAGGCCAAACGTGGATGGAGCCAGCTGGTAAGTGAAGCATCGAGGGAGCCAAGGAAGTTTAGAGGGAGAGGCCAATAGCATTGGATGCCACTGAGGATCGGTAAGATCAAGATTAAAAGTTGTCCTTGAAATTCAACAAGAGTCATCGGGTGACTTGGTGAGAACATTTCTGGTGGAGCTGCAGGCATAGAAGATAAATTCCAGTGTACACAGGTTGTAAAGATGTGGAGAAAACAGCTGTGGGAAAAATCTCTTAATCAATGTGGCCGTGGAGAGAAAGACGAGAGGATTACAGATAAATACAGAGGCTAACGTAAGTCCATCTGGGAGATTGTTTTCTTTTTCCCTTCTTCCTTCTCTCTTCCTTTTGGATATGTATTGCAGTGGTTGTCTCATGAGTTTGAGGAGAGTTGAGTACATTTAAAGGCTAGTAGACAGGAAGATCTTGAAAAAAAATACAGAAAAGAAACACGTTGGTCCAAGGAGGGTAGAGCCACAGGCATCTCTAAGTCCCTCACCTAATCTGGCATAATGTCAGTTATCAAAAGCAGATAAAATATTAAAAGAGCATAATAAAAGTATAGAAGGGCCCCTCCATGGGCAACTAAAACTAATTTAATTAAAAGCAGTTCTTTATGTCACCAAAAATGTGGGTTTTCTTCAATTCAGAGTTTCTCTAAGGAAAAGAAAATGCCTGACTTTGGAGCACCCAGTAGCAATAGGATATTCTCTGTAAAAGAAGTCAGTGCTGAGTGACCAGGAACTTTGCCCAGCTTCTCGGGGACCTTCTTGGTCAGTACACATTCAGGGTCAGCCACAGTCAGCAGATTTCAATGTCAATGGGAAGCTTCATTAGGATCTAATTCTCTATCTCAGGACTTAACTCCCAGGGGTTAGTTATAGGGGTGTCCAGCCTGTGACCCATAGGCCACATGTGGCTCAGGAGGGCTATGAATGCAGCCCAACACAAAATTGTAAATTTACTCAAAACGTTATGAGGGTTTTTTTGTGATTATGTGTCACAATGTATTTAACGTTGGCCCAAGACAACTCATTTTCTTCCAGTGTGGTCCAGAGATGCCAAAATTTGGACACCCAATCTTCTACTAACCCTTAATAGAAGGAGGTTCTATCAGTTTTTCTTTGTATTCATGAACAGTCTGGCTAATTTTCAGATGACATTATTTTAACATGTAACCAACTCTTACCTTTCCAAAAGCCTTACTGTTACTGGTGTAAATGGGTTCTTGCAGTGTCACAAGAAAGGCATTGGAAAGGATGCCCATGTGGCAGAAGTTTAAGTGTAGTAGCAACATTTATTGGGGTGAAGTGAAATAATACACCCTTGGAGATGTAGAGAGTGAGCAGTCTCTAGCAGCCACTGCTCTGAGGCCCTTGGTCATCTTCTGTACATTTTCTTGGTTTGGAGGGACAAGCAGGCTTGTAATTCAAATTATTCAACCTGCATCCTGGGTTTCCCCCCACTTGTCCGGGCCCTCCCTCTAACCAATCCCCTTTTTGTGTCTTCCAGGTCTCCACGCCCTTATCCAATATGGCCCTTTTCCAGATTTTCCCAGGTCAGACTCAGCCCCTTGCTGTCACCATTTTGACTTCCCCTGCGCATGCCCCAAAGTTCTGCTTCGTTGTCTGGTTTCTACTGTACATGGCTTACCCCCCGCACCACCCCAGACCACCTCCCACGCCATCTTGGTTTCTACTGTGCATGCACTTAGCAGAGGCATTTCCCCTGCTGTTTTATCCCTTCCCTTTCCACCCTGTAATCCTGGCTACTGGGAGAGATTTCCCCTAGGAGTGATTGGACAGCTGATTTCAGCTGATCTTTTTCTGCTCCATCAAGGGAATAGAGGAATGTTAACCCTTTGGCACGACAATGCGGCTGCTTGATGGAGAGCCTGCCGGTGCTGCGGCTTTCCTAGCAGATCAAGCTTAGTGTCCGATGCAGTTCCCTAGTTCAGTAGGCTTCAGGTCTCATTCCGTTTGCATGTTTTCTTTATTGATAACTAGCTAGCTACCCATGCTAATATTACCTGCTCTTGGACACTTACCAGGTCATACATAGCAGCTCTTTATTACATATAATTTTCAAAGGCTACATACTCCACAGGCAACTGCATCTATTGGTGCTGCAGAATTTATCTTTTATGGACTGACTATAACCCAGCCCAAGAAGTTGGATTCTGCTTTTCTCCTCCTACCTCCTTCTGAGTCAATCTGTGCCTCCTCCGCTCTGTCAGATCTTGCTCTCCTAGGCTCCAAAGTAAAGAAAGTAGAGAGCTACCCCAGTGAGAACCTTTAATTAGCAGTTTCTAACATTATTTCCAGAACATCACAGGATGAAAGCAACACTCATTGTAGGGCCCGCCATTTTCAGGAGTCTGGATAGGGAAAGTCGCCCAGGAAACCAGGGACTCCCCGCAGAGTGCAGCCCCATTGAAGAGTGCAGCTGTTTGGGGGACAGTCTGCTCGCTCTGCAGAGGACAGCGGAGAGAGGAAAGGAGGCAAGGAGACAGCGGAGAGAGGAAAGGAGGCAAGGAGACAGCAGTCAGGAAGGAGAGATACGTATCGGAGCTGCCTAACAACCCAGTGAGAGAACAACTTTTTTTTTTATGTTTTAGAAAAAAAGCTGAGTCTTATAAAGGAACTCATATTGCTTAAATAGGGCATCAGAAAAGGCTTGCAAATGTTTACAGCCGTGTCTAAATAACCCAGAAATGAATCATGAGCATACCAAAAACAGGACCAAATTTCTCACAATGATGTTGTGGCTCTGCCTTTTCTTGTCACCCTCAGACCTTGCCGGAGATTGCTGAGGAAAAACAAGGGACATTCTAGCATCCTGCTTTGAAATCACGCAGCACAAGAGATAATTATGATAATGTACACAGCAGCTTTCTTTCCTGTGTTCCTTCTCATCCATCTCTCTATTGTCCTCCCAGCGATATGACGGGCAGCAGCACGATGCTCCATTCTCTCTCTCTCTGTTTAATACCATTAATGCTCACTGAAGCACATTTAATTAAGGGAATGTATATTGATACGCATAACATAATCAGGTCAGGGACTGGAGTCGAAATTGATTGAGGACAGCACTTTCACACTTATTTCAATTTATGAATGCTCAGATGCAGACAGATAGTGAAAAGGATTTAATTTCCCTTTGTGTTGTTTGCACATTCTTTATAATGTAAGCATTAATTGAACATGCTCAGTATCCGTGAGGAGCAATCAAGCATATCCATTTTTTCAGAAATGAAGGTCACGGGTCAATCTTGAGCAAGTTCCTAGCAATCTAGTTATAGAAGTATATTTATATTTGATCAGATATAATACGAAAGACTGGAGGTCTGGAAAATTAACACCAGGAGAGCAATGCACCTTCAGCTACAAAATGACACCTTCCAGAAAACAGATGGCGAAGGCTTGCTTCTCTTTGCCTTGGGATCTTGTTTGGAGGATCACCCTGCACATCTTGGATGGCTTCCATTACACTTGTTGATGCCGGCCCTTTCAAACCACAGTTTTGGATGGCTGAGCTTGGGAGATGGTTAAGATTTAATTTGGTGGGGAGAGGTGCTGAAATGAACCCACAAAGCATTCTGTCCCTTCAATCCACAAACACTTCACTGAGCCCTGTGTGAGGCACGGTGGGTACAAACTGGATAATGCAGTCTCCTCGTGAGCGGCTGGGTATTTTCTCAAATGTATGGAGATGTCAACTTTTCACTTACAATGATGGCTTCCCAGTAACCTTTTGTCATTACATATTTTCCCAATTTGATAACATCCTTATTTTTTTTTCAACATTGATCGTGGACTAGTTTATGTTGCTCATTCTGAAATTTTAGCCCAAGGCTTTAGCTTTAAGTTAATTCATATATTTCTTAAGACACTATCCAAGTTCGCATATCTTCATCTGATAATTCTGTAATAAAAAATGAATCACACTTGTTCCTGTATAAAAAATGCAAAATTCTTTGAATCTAGAGTAACAGTCTCCAGATATTAAGCTCCCAGTAATAAACAAGTGGGGGACCTTTTCTGAGATTCATCTTCTCCCCGAGCGTAAGTATTTTACCCATATAAGCAACCATACCCATCTGTGTCTTCATTAGCAAAAGTAATTTTGCTCACTGCCTCAGAGACATTAAAATGCATACTCCTTTTGGCATCTTTTTATTTTGTCCCAAGAATTATCACGTGTAATGCCCAAAGGTCTTGTGAAGCCATTTGTATTTTATCAGTAAGCAGTATGTGGCCAGTTAACTAGGCAATATACCAGTTAAATTTGCATGTAATTTCGTGTTTTAAATGTTCATGAAGACCTTGTAGAAAAGTTGAAAGAAATAATGATTGTTATCACTAAAGCTATTCTGTGTCATATCCACTATTGGTATCTTGCTTTAACCAGAAAAAAAACAATGAAACATTTACAAATATTAAATCAGAAATTAAAATTTTACCTGTTCCTTTGATGAGAGAATTCAATGAAAGACAAATTTAAAGTGAGGATCACAACTTTAAGAAATAATATATACAAAGAAAACAAAGGGTAACTTACATTCGTAAACCCTATATTCCAAGTTGCTTTTCTCTCTTAACTTGTGAACATTAACTTAACCACCCCATGTTTTCTAAAAATAACTACCCTAAAATAGTGTCCAAAAAGGAGACATTTAGATCTATGGGAAATTTTCATTAAAGAGTGTACTTGTGGCAATGAAAATGTTTTTTTTTTCGTTGCCTCATTCCCTAGCCTAAAACATAACTGAAAAGAGAGGAACACCTTAAAGTTTTTAAAAAACAAGAACTAGTGAAAAGTCCTGGTCAGAGGACAAGGTTGGTGCTTTCCTCGGAGGAAGAGACTCGGGTTGGCTCCTCCGTCACCGTGCATGCCGCCTCCCCAGGTGAACCTCAAATATTTTTCTGTTTAGTCATGTGCGTGACATGGAAATTCTCTGACCTTTCTTCATGTGGATTTCTGCAATAAATTAATCTTTGTTTGAGGTCTTGAAATTTCCAGGAGAAAGATGTTTCAGCGAGTACTGGAGAAACTAAGAGTGTAGTTATTGGGAAGAGGATAGAAAGGAAAAGAGCTAGAGACAGGAGAACCTACGGGCCCTGAAGGTCCAAGCTCAAAGAGGGACAGAGAATTGCTGGTCGGATGGGGCTCTACTGCCTGTCAGCCCAAGAGAGGCTCTCACTCTGAGAAAGAAGAAACTCTCCAGCTGACAGATTTTAGGTCCACCAGAGTGGCACATGATGGGAAGGTCCTTTATGGGGAACAATGTGCATAATGCCTTGAAATGTTTTAGATGGAAAAAATTGGGGGTAGCATCTTCCCGGAAAAATGGAGTAATGGGAGGAAATTATAGGAAGGAAATGTAAGAGAATTGTCCTAACATCTCGCCAACCCGGGAGAGACCTCAGAGGATGCTTCTCGATTAGAAGAATGACGTGTCTCACCCTGCAATGTTGTTTAAGAAACGGGACTCTGACTCCGGAGTGGGGCACATAAGCAGTGTTTTCTCAGAATAAAAGGGAAATAAAAAAGACTTTACATAAAAAAGTGATACGTGCAAGTGAGAGAATAGGGTAGCATTTTATAGATTAAAATTTTTTGAACTATGATTTCTTTTTCTAGTAAGCAAACAAGCAGAAAAAAAGACACAACTGACTTAGTGTTTCTTTGTGGCAGGTGATGCACAATTGAGTTAACTGGAGGCTTACTGGAAGCTTTCTATCATATTTTAAAATAAATAGGAATATCTGCCTTTCCAAGCTATGAGATCATTAGAATTTGCTTGCTTGCTTTTTCCCCCCAGCCATGAGTTTTCTAGGGAAAATAGTAATTATCAGTCAAAGCCAGAATTCCATTTCCTCAACATATATGACCTTTGTCATTGTCCATATCGGATGTGTATGTGGTGACTTCCTTTGCAACAAAAGACAACTGATCTTTACAGGAGTCTCTTGAACTCTCAATTCTCTCTAGAAACATATTAAAAGAGCACGTGGCTTTATTTCCTAAATGCAGGTGGCAACTGATTTGAAAAACATGCAAATAGGGCATTGGGTTATATTAAACTAAAAGATAAAGGCATGCAAAAATTTCTTTTTCAAAAATTTGACTCATATTCAACTCTTCAATCTACTACATCAGGGGTTTGCAAAAAACTATGGTTTATGGACGAAATCTGGCCCCTGGACTGTGTGTATAAGTAAAGCTGTGTCGGAACGGAACTGCACCCACTCACAAACACACCGGAAGCTTCCCTGTCATGTGGGCGGGGTTAGAGCATGTGACAGAGGCCCTGTGGCCTTCAAAGCCAGAAATGTTTCTGTCTCTTCACAGAAAAAGTTGGCTAACTTCTGTAGTAATGCAAAAGTTTTATGTCAGATGAGATGTCAAGGGTATGGAGTTCCTGAGTTTTCCTTTTCAGTCTGTGTTTCCATCGTTACACGGCACAGAGGACTAATTTTGAGTACAGTTCTCTGCCAGTACATGATACCTATGTTCTTATGTATTCCTCAAAACTTATCTGCAAGGGAGATATTTTTAACTTCCACTTTATGTAAGTAGACTCAGATAATTGAGGAGAATTCTTTTGTCACACAGCTAATAGCAGGGAAAGAAAATTTTCCAAACATTTTCTGGTATTTTCCAAAAATACCAGTATATTCCTCATTTCATGGAAGAAGGATTAGTTACTGAAAGTCAAGGCCTGCCCACCCTGATCTGTTTATTTCATGTTTGTTTTGTTCAGTGGTACCCTTCAGAGGTTTATTGTGAATGCAGAGTATTTTGAAAATAGCATTTATTTTCAGATGAACCATAACCTCTTATATTAACCTTTATTCTGTGCACAGAGGTTATTAATGTGCCATTTTAAACCAACTTTACAGTTTCTTGTTTTCCAGTGTGGGTGTAAATAAAGTTTATATAGTTATTAATTTTCCAATGTTTTCCCTGTCAGCTCCTTTTTCTCCACATTTATCTTCTTTCATTGGACATCAGTGTTTCTCAGTGTTTCTAATTGTGTGGCAAGGCCTCATAGTTGCCAAACGGGACGATCCTATGAAGGACCATCTGTAAAGGACAAACTGTGACTCGGTGCCTCCTGCATCTGCGGCCCTGGGCTGAGGCCTGTGGGTAAGCAGCACCCTCCCTACAGAGCACACAGCTGGGCGAGGGGCGGGAATGCAAACAGCTCATTGCAGCGGGTGTGGAAATGCGCTGATTAAATGAGCCATGAGGTCCAATGGGACCACAAAGACTTGGAGCCCGGCACCTAGGGAGGGATTGAGGAGAGCTTTCTGAGTGAAGTAATGACTGGGTTCATTCCTTAAGAATTCCAGACGGAATTCTTGCAGGTGGGGGAGATGGTGGTGAGGTGACACGGTGCAGCCCAGGTGTCCAAACTTTTGGTGTCTCTGAGCCACACTGGAAGAAGACCTGTCTTGGGCCACACTGAATACACAAACACTAACAAACACTGATGAACACTGATTCCAGGAGCAAAAAAAAAAAAAAGGTTTCAAGTAAATTACGATTTTGCCTTGGGCCGAATTGATGGCCATCCTGGGCCCCATGCAGCTCGCAGGCTGCCGGCTGGACACCCCTGGGAGGCTAAGGACAGAGTCACATGATGGATGCAGGGACCTACGATCAGTGTGGGACACACGGGTGAGCACCAGACTTTGCACTCCGATCTGCGGCCGGAACAGACCCCAGAGTAAGGCATTTCCTTCTCACTTACATGATATTTTACTATTTCAGTGAACAACCTGGGATCCTATTAATGTATTTTTATAATTGAATTCATTTATTTTAGGGCAACGTTTCAAAAGGAAATGTTACAAAACAAGCTGAAAGGTAAAAGCATATCTCCTGTTGCTCTAATGAGAAGTTAAGCATAAAATAACCTTGGCTGGTGTGGCTCAGTGGATTGAGCTCCAGCCTGAGAACCAAAGGCCAGCAGGTTTGATTCCCAGTCAGGGCACATGCCTGGGTTGTGGGCCAGGTCCCCAGTAGGGGGTGCACAAGAGGCAACCACATATTGATGTTTCTCTCCCTCTCTTTCTCCCTCCGTTCCCTTCTCTAAAAATAAATAAATAAAATCTTTAAGAAAAAAGACACTAAGCATAAAATATATCAAATAAAACAAAATGGAAACTGTTGAATCCCACCTAAATTCTGGCCCCTGGGGAAACCTGAGTCGGCACTGTGTTAAAGAGAGTCGTGGCTTGTGTGCCGGGGCAGCTTCGTGATGTGGGCAAACCAGCGGGATGTTTTGCCCTTTGATGTGATCGGGGCCAGCAGAGAGTGAAGAGGGAATGGCTGCTTTCCCCGTGTAATTGGACACCATTTAACACATTCAGTCTGAATTCTCCCTACAGCCATCTAGTGTCACACATGATGCTTGTCCCGCAACTTATAAAGTCTGGGAGAGGGATTCTGTGTTCACTTCCTTGGAAAAGACAAGGCACCGTGGAGAGGCAGAGAGAATAACGGAGGCGTCCGTTGGCCTTGGAGGGTCAGGTTGGGGGCTGGAGGTACAAGTTTCAAGGGTTAGGTCTATAGCTCAGGGCAAGAATACCCACAATGTGCACTCCCCACGCCCCCTCCAGACTCACAACCAAAATAAAGGGCACAGGGTCTTCAGGATTGGAGAGGGATGTCAGAGGGGAAGTTAGAAATGTGTGGACACTGGATCCCTGAGAATGGGCCCAGTACTCTGGTGGCCCCTGCCCAGTCCAAGCCAAGGGAAGGGGTGATAACAGGGGGCCCCAGATCAGATCAGGAGTTCCAGGACTGACACACCTGTAACCCATCTTCGGGGAGGATTCCGAGCACAGGACAAGACCCCAGGCCAGAATCGCCTTTGGTGCTGTGAAGGCCACATCTCTGGCATCAGCCCACGGTCTGCAGATACATGTTCGTTGAAGCATGAGGTTTCCAGAAGTCTAGGATTTAAACCCCTTCAGGTTTTCATCTCCAATCTACACTGCCCCCTCTCCTCCCATTGTGTCCCCTGGGATGGTGGAGAGGACTGCTGTACCCAGCCAATGGGGACCACTGAGTTCCATCTTCCCAGTACAAGGAGGTATCTATTGCAAAGTACAATGCCATTCCCTGACCGAAAAGTAAGAAACTGCCTAAATGTTTTTAACTGGCAGTCTTCTAGCTTCAAGAACTTCAGGTCTAGTCCCCACTAACACCCTCCTACAGGTTTAGTGTATACTCACCTCCCGGGCCCCCCTGAGATGAGTCGTGCCAGCGATTTCTCATATGTTGGGTGTTGGGACAAAACAGAACAAGATCTTGACTGAGAAACCTGTTTATAGACGTGGGTGACCGACTTCAGAAAGTGACTGCACTGCTGTGGCCTGCATTTCATCTTTTATCAAACAAAAGAGGGAAATCGGAACGTGTCTGAGGCTCCACGGCTCCGCCACTCTGTCATTCTCCTGTGCACAGACGCAGACAGAGGGAGACCTTGAGGCAGCGTGTGAGCGCCGCTATTCTTTTTCAGCTATTTGTTCATAATTGTATGAAAACTCTGCTTTGAATGTGGCATTCAATTGAAGATGAGGCTTCTGTGTGGTAAGTGCTCAACTGCAGAGAATAAAATGAGAAAACTTTGGATGACATGAGAAGGCAGGTGAAAAGCCTTTTCAGCGTCCTATGAGAAGGGGTTCCGGTGACCTCGGTGGTTCAAAATGAAGGCAAAGAATGATTAGATGTGAAATGCACATGACGTTTTGATATCACAGCAGATAGCTCATCTCTCCAGCCACCTGTTTTCAGTGAGATGTGGGCGCCTCTTGCAGCTTCAGTTGTGTTCTAAGTGGAGAAAACTACGTTAATTAACTAAAGCCTTTGAAATGGTGTGGAAACTATTATTTTTGTGCCATTGTTCCTCACCAGAAAAACACAGAAACACTAGATACTGAAGCCCGGATGGAGTGTGTGCCATTTGCGTTTTCTCAGTAGCGCCTGGATTTCTTCTGAAGACGTGGGAGGCTGACTTGTGGTCTTACTTTTGCAAAGTGTGCAAGTGAGTTCATTCTTTTCAAAGGTTGAGCTCTGTGTGTTTGGTTGAATTATTGTCAGATATTTCAAAGATACTTTACTTTCATTTAATCTCCCAGGATAGCAGCACTTGTGTACAGCTGTAGAAACCAGGGCTTCGGTCTGTTGCTCGTAACTATTTAAATACAGCACAGTGAGTGCAGCGAGCTGCCCGAAGTTTACACAGCGACACTGGTGACCAGGGTGATAGGATGACTAACATCATGGGGTCCACGGCACAGTTGACCCACCATAGTTTCTTCCAGGAAACAGTAACTAATAAGCTAAAATTATTTTTAAGTAGTTTTCAACTTTTGATCGTTCTCAACATTGTTTTAAAAAATCTGTCTTTTGCTTTGTCTCTGTGTTTAATGAAACAGTGCTTAATTGATATAAACAAAGTTCAGATGCCCATTGAGAGAATAATACAGCTTAAAGGAGAAAGTGTTCTAAAACATAAAACTGCACATAAATTGTTATTTTTGGAATTGTAACCATTTGCTCTGTGGAATGCACCACTAACAGAATGGACGGATGAGACAGAGACTAGGAAACTGTATGGGCAAATCACACTTCTGACACAGGACTTGCATCTAACACTTATATTAAAAAAACTCTCAAAACTCAAAGATAAAAAAACCAAAGAACCAACTAAAAAGCTAAATATTTCTTCCAGGAAGATATATTAATGGTAATTAATTATATAAAAAATATACTTCCTGTCTTTAGCCATAAGAAAATGCAAATTAAAATTAAAGTGCAACACCACTTAGCATCTGTTTGAATATCAGTATTTTAAAAACCTCTCAATAGCAAGTTCCGGAGAGGGTGTAGAGCAACTGGACTCAACTCAGTGGCTGACAGAATGTGCAAAGTCACTGCAGAGTGCCTGCAAATGTTTGTAACCCTAAATGCAACTCAATATCAACTTTTTTGTAAATGAAAGAAACAATTACTAATAGCTGATGTGCAAAGTATTGTCCTATCGAAATATTTCAGGAGTAACCTCAAAGCTAATGATGAAAATAACAAAACAGACAAAGCACTTCAAAATGATAGCCTCTGACGTGGGAGTGGAGGTCAGGAAAACGTCACCTGTTCCCCAAACTGGGACAAGTTTTCTAACGTGGCTCTGGCTCGCCCACAAACTCTTCTTTAGGGAAGGAGGTGTATCAGGATATAGGGGAAGGACTGGGAGATAGTCATGTTTCATATGTATGCAATTAAAATAAAGTTTACATTATGAGAGCCAAATAAAAAATGTACATTTCCTTCGGTAACACCACTTACATGTTTTCCTAAACTGTATGCACCATCCTTTTATACAAGAACTGTTTCACTAGTAATACAAGTCCATGTGATTTTTCAAATATTATAGAAATAGTTTATATGACTCATCCTGACCCAAATGAGATATTATTCTGAGAATTTTACTCTTAATGTGTAGTCATAACTGAAATGCTGTTGAAATCAGAATGAGATCCCTTTATAAACATCCTAAGGAGGCTAAAATGAGAAAGTTTGACAAAACCAAGTGCTGGGAATGCAAGATGGTGTGGCCCTTAAAAAAAGTTTCTGTGAAATTCAACAGACACCTGTTATATGATCCAACAACTGCATTCTTGGCTGTAGAATTTCCCAAGCTAAATAAAATTATTTTCCCATTTACAAGGTTAAAAAGGGAAAGAAATCATGTGGCAATGTGAATGAATTTTAAATTAATTTGATAAAGAGTCACCATTAACTATAAAATCTCTTAGCTAACCAATGATTTTTGGACCAAAGTGTATCAAGAAAAATCCTATTCTTACTTTATGTGTAAATGATAAAAAATATTGTTTTTAAAAATCAAAAACAATATTAAGATTCCTGCTATTACCTGTTGAGATTAACAATATGTTGGCGGTGTTAACACTGCAGAGAAAGAAACAAATACAATGAAAATTTTAGGAACAGGGGAGGAGAAACAAAATTGCATTATGTATAGACAATATGATTGCCTCTTTTTTACATTGAAAAACTCAGGAACTTTTGAACTTAAACTTTTAGATTTAACAGAGTAATTTAGCAATGTCTGACTATGAGACCAATAGAAAATCCAATTTTACTACAATGCTTAACAATGTATACGTTTAAAAATAACTATTATTAAAAAATAAATACTGTTTATAGTGACAATAAAATACCAAGTACCTAAAAATGTCTTAAAAAGGCATAGAATTTATTTAAAAATAAAGTGTAAAACTTAAGGACAAAGAAAAAGCCATCAACAGATATAACGTAGTGTGTACAATATCTTAACATCATGAAGATGCCAATTTTCTGTCAACTGGATACAATAATAACTGCAAAAGTTTTCCCAGTAAAACTTATTAAACCTCCACTAAAACCATAATTCAAGAACATAAAAGTAGGCAAAAATTTTGTGGAAGAAAATGATTCTATAACTTGAATGTCAGATATCATTTTAACATTAAATACAGCGCCGTAGTGCCGGCAGACAGCAGAGCGGGGGAGAGCTTTGGAGCCCGTGCCAGGCTGACGCGGGAATGGAACACGCAGCAGACGTGGTATCACCGGTATCACCAGTCCATGGGAAAAGGATAGACCAGCTGCCGCACGATGGTGGGACAATTACCACCAACAGGGAAAGAAGTGAAAAAGCACTAGTATATCAAACTGTACGTAAAAATCAATTCTGTGTAAATTAATGAGTGTAAAAATTAGCTTTTAAACAAAAATATAGGACAATATCTTTATGACATCCCAGTAGGGAAGAATTTCTCCAACAACACAAAAAAGCACAAATAGCCCTGGCTGGTGTGGCTCAGTGAATTGAGAACCAAAGGGTCATTGGTTCGATTCCCAGTCAGGGTACATGTCTGGGTTGTGGTCTGAGTCCCCGGTTGATGGCGTACTAGAGGCAACCACACGTTGATGTTTCTCTCTCTCTTTCTCCCTCCCTAACCCTCTCTCTAAAAATAAATAAATAAAATCCTTTAAAAAAGCACAAACATAATGAAGTGTGATTATGACTACATTAAAATTAACAATACATATTCATCAGAGACATCTCAAGAAAGTGCAAGCCTAAGAAACAAACTGAAAGGAGATAATTGCAACAGATAAAACAGACTATGGTTACTGTGCAGAAACAATTTTTTTAAATACCGATACGAAGTGGACAACTAAATTTGCTCAAGGACACACACACACATAGAATGCATTCCTAATAACACTGATTGTAATAACACAAATTTTGATCAAGACATCAGTAAAGGTTTTTCATAAATGATGATACTGTATTGCATTGAAAATTCATGAACTTATGTGATATGTGTTTTAACATGGATGAATTACACATTTCTAGTATTGACAGAAAATTCAAGATTAAGAAATACATACGGTTCTTTTGCATAAAATTAAAACACTAAAAACCCTGTATATTCCTCAAGGTTACATAGACACGTAGAGGGGGCGAGGAGGGAGTAGAAAATAAATATAAAGAAATAATAAGGCTTAAATTTAAGGTATTAGTTCACCCAGAACAAAGAGAGATATTCACCCCTGGATAAGTACATAGACATACTTAACTGTATTGGTAATGTTTTATTGCTTAATATGAATGGTGACTATATCAATTTCATGTTGTTTTTTTAATATATCATTGCAGGTTTTAATTATTTGATAAATTGCAAACACAAAACCAATAGTTAATCATAGTTTCTGCATATTAAAAAAAACTGCCAAAGGAAAGGCAAACAGCTGGTTTCCAGAAGGTTGGGCCTTGCTGGCGATATGGAAATGTAGGCTACGGGCTTGCCAGAAATTTTATTTAATCAGTGGGATATTTAAACATTTGCATTTGCCATTTTAACTTCATAATCATAAAAATCATATAAAAATTCATCCAGCTAAATTTTTATTATGCAAAATTATGTGAAATGATTTAAATAAACCATGAAGCAATTAAAGTTCCATTCAAAATAAAAAGTTCAGAAGTTATTTCTCAACATGATTTGCTGGACAGTTCAAAATCCTTCCATGTTGATTGTAATTGGTGTCTTAAAAATGTTTTCAATGTTTTAGAGGGCCAAAAAGCGAATGCAAATTTATCAGCATTAAGATCTCATAGACTAATGAAAATTTCTTCATTCTTTGTTTTGTCTAGTACTATGTTAATTCAGTGAGAGTAATTCATTATATTCATGCTAATTGGCAACTTTAATTGGAAATTATAAATGTCTCTTTGGGAATGAACAATTATTTCATAAATGTAGTCATTTTAGTAATCAACATACTTTAAAGCATAGGGTGCGGAAGAGAATGTTAACAGAAAGTTGGCCCAGTGATACCAGTTCTGAGAACCGCTAAACCATCAATCGATCACCATATACAAATCAATCCAAAAACTATTGAAACAATTAGGAAAATATTAGTGGCTTCCAGCAAAAAAAAAAAAAAAAATACAAAAATCTTGAGAAAATTTATTTCAGAATTGTTCCACCTTTTCACAGGAAAACACATAAAACAGGAAGGAAAAGCAGCAAGAACAATCTAGAAAAGACATGTTCGGCAGATTAAGAAACAGAAGACAAATTACAAACTATACAAAACTGCTGTGGAGGTCGATGACGACTACCAGAAAAGGGCAGGAAGGCAGGAGCAAAAGCCCCGAGCACCGGGACAGACGAACTGGAAGAGGAGGGGGCGCCTAGCAGTGGAAGACGCACAAGCTTCCAGAAGCGGTGCACGTTCAAAGTAAGAGTGGTGCCTTCAGGTAGAACTGCTGTGAGTGGCTGAGACGGAACAAAGGGCAAGTACTCTTCGAGCACGGCAGGAAAGGTAACTGAAGTGCTCAGAGCCCTGGAGTGACAGCTCAAAGGTCACTTGAAGGTCACAGACAGAAACACGACTTCTGAAGCACACAAGTCTCTGTGGAAGGCAAGGTCCACTCTGCCTGGTGACCGTGGCCAGAGGAAACGTGTACAGTTCTGAGAGAGAGCATAGGCGAAAATGCACGGACCTTCCACATTATTATTTTTACTTTTTATGTATTGGGGTGACACCAGTTAACAAAATTATACAGGTTTCAGGTGCACAATTCTGCAACCCATCCCCCATACTGAGAGAGGGGAATGAACAAGCAACTAGATTCCGCCACGAGGGAAAAGGCAAAGACCTGAAGTTGTTGTTGGAGAAAAACACTGAGGTTCAGAGTCTAAGCACAAGGTAAGACTAGGGGAACTGAAAGTTACTGACTACTGAAGGGAGACATGGAAGCAATAAATTCCAAATATTGTGAGCTCAGCATCCCAAGTCAAGTCTCCATGCCCTACCATTTATCCCCCTGCACCCGCCTTTCCCTCCCCACCCCCAACCCCCACCCCCAAGCACTCACCACCCTGTCACCCTGCCCACAGTTTCTCTCTTTTTTCCTCTTTTCCCCAATCTCTCCAACCTCCCCCACCCCCCACAGCTGCCAGCCTGCTCTCCATCTATGAGTTTGTCTCTGCTTTGCTTGTTAGTTAACTTTGTTCATTAGATTCCACGTGTGAGTGAAATCACGTCTTTAGAAACAATAGTTCATCTCTATAACGGTTAAAAAAACTATAGTTAAAATCCGCAAGGCCAAACTGCCTCTTCCCCTGCAGAACTGCCTACTAATATCTACATTTTAATTATTCTAAAATAAAGAATGGAAAGGGTTAAATCCAGCATCCATGCACAGACGTAACAAAACATGATCGAAAAGAAGAGTAGATCGTTCCTACAGATGTGGAGTCAGCAAACTTTGCTATGAAGTGCCATATAATAAAAATTAAAGTGGAAATAATAAAAATGATCACAGGTATGAGTGAGAAACTAGCCAGAGGTGTCATGTAAATCATAAGGGAAAACTAAAACAATGAAAGAGAATAATGTCACTATTAATAGTCACATTGGTGTACCAAAAAAATAGACCACAAATTCTATAGTATGCTATATTGCATACTATTTATGTATTGTATAATAAATATGTACATATGTATGACATAGTATACTAAGTTGTGTATTATATTGTCTTATACACTATTATATACTATATTGTATTGTATTATAGTATGCTATACAATACAGTGCACTAGTATGTTTTAGGACAATAGCATACTAGCATACACTGGTAAAGTCCTTTAGACTTTAAAAACAGAGGAAAAAAGTTCTTCTAGTCAAATGATCAAGTGACTTAACAGGGAAGGAAAATTATCCTGCCATCACACTACACGTGCCAGAAGAACACTCAACGCCAGATGACAGTGCACTGTTTTCTCTGAGATAGTCAGCCAGAATTTACTTCTAGAATGCAGGTTACAGAAAGATGCTCATGAATGTTATAGATCAAAGAGGCTCCTGGACTCTGTCTAGGATGTAAAAAGGTGGAAGGAATATTGCTCCTACGGTAACAAACAAAAGCTGAATAATGTACAGAATCATAAATTTTCGTCAACCTGTCATGAAGCCAATGTCCCAGGGCAGTCACCAAAAGTCAAGAAAAGCTGTGCCTTGAGGGACAGGTGAGACTTGGGCACTCACCTACAGAGGAAGGTGAAATGCAAGGCCTCCACGTGGGCAAAGCAGGGAGAGTTCAGCTAAAATGTGTATTAAACTAAGAGGGGAGTGTGTGGGGAAGTGGGATTAGAATGTCTTTGAGCTGTGCAGCTAAGGGCAGGTGATATCCAGTGGTAGGTGTTCCTCCGTGGACCCACTGTGTGCCCAGGGGAAAGACTGGGAACAGTGAAACAGAGAAAAGAATCCTTTCGTTGCAGTTCTGGAGGGTGGTACTGATGAACTAAAAGTCTGTGTTGCCCCACAGTTCCTGTGTTGAAACACCAACAAAATCTGATGGTATTAAGTGGAAGCTTGGGGAGATGGATAGGTCACAAGGTGGAGGCTTCATGAATGGGCTTAGTGGCCTTATGTGATTTCCTTTCTCTCCACGGTGGGAGGGTGCAATGGGAAGAGAGCTCTCCCCAGAGCAGGAGCCATGTTCTACCAAGTCTACGGAGCACCAAGGAACCAGGGATATCTCTTGCTGAGGGAGGGGAATGAACGAACAACTAGATTCTGGCATGAGGGAAAAGGCAAAGACCTGAAGTTGTTTTTGGAGAA
>PVIA01008934.1:0-66243 GCA_004024845.1 Tonatia bakeri
CTCTTATCGTAGCCTGCATTTGTTCATCTAATTTATGTCCAAAGTCAACCAATTCTGTGAGCTTCCTGATCACCAGTGCTTTGAACTGTGCATCTGATAGTTCGGCTATCTCTTGGTCACTTAAAAAAATTGGTTCTGGGGCTTTCAAATCTGTTTGAGCCATCTTTTTTATTTTCCTTTGGTTTGGTTGCGGCTGTTTGGTAAGGGCGGTGGAGCCTTAGGTGTTCACCAGGGCGGGGCACCCCAGTCGCTGGGTTGTGACGTTGTATGTGGGGGTGGGGTCTGAGAGGGAACAATGGCGCCTGCTCCGCTCTCCCTAGGACTTCCGTCCCCTCCACTGCCTCCCACAAGCAAATTGGGCCCTTCCGGTGCTGGCTCCCGGGTGCGTGGGCTTGTGCACTTTCTCGGACTCTGTGGGTTTCCCCGAGAAGTCTCCTGTGAGGCTGAGAGAGTCTCCTGGCCTCAGCTCCCAGATGGGGCTCTTAAGCTTTGAAACGCGGCAGCGCTGCCCGTTTTCGCTTAGTTTGCTCGTGAATGTGTGACTGCGCATAGCCAGCTGCCTTGCGACCCTCACTGGGTCTGCTAGTCGCCTCCTGAGCCCAGGGACCGCCACCGGTCCATCCGCTGCCGTCTGCGCTCTGCGCTACCGTGCCTACCAGCCAGCGTTCCTTCCCCCGGGGACCCCTTGACCCCTCTCCGCAGGCTTCCAACTCCGCCGCTCCTTACCGGTCTGGATGTACTGGAGTCTGACTTCCGTTCAGTTCATTTCCCTCTGTTCTGGTTGTTTTCTTGTTACTCAATTTTTGTTGTCCTTAGTTTTGGTTGTGCGAGGAGGCACAATGCGACTGCCTATGCCTCCATCTTGGCCAGAACTGTTCATTGTTTTTTACCACTTTCTATGATTGTTAACCATTTCTTATCTTTAAGAGCTGAAGTATTTACACTACATGGAAAGGGTCTGCAGTAATCCAAGCTTCTATAGGTAGTAGACTGTGGCGCTAAGATTCAAACCCGTGTCTGCTGTCCGCTTCCAGGCTCCGGGCAGTTAGAAATCGCATTACTTATTTTTTAAAAGTGAACTTTTCATGAAAGACTTTTTCAGATTAGAAAATACAGTACAAAAAAAAGGTGACAAGATATTAACACTTAAATGGATTAAATTAAAAATAAAACAAATTGTATTGCTTTTATGATAATTGCTCATAACCATTTTTTAAATATGAGGGAAATATAGAATACACATGAAACACAATATTAAAATTATAGAACATCAGAACTGGAAGGGACTTACACAGACATTCTGTGCAACTAAATGCTCTCATTTAGATCACCTCCTTTATCTTAAAATCTATTTTCTATAAGCTAGTTTTCTTTCTACGTCTCAATCCATTCCTCTATGTACATCATAAACTATTGACAATAGTAGCTTATTTCATTTTCCCCTTTTATTCTTTAATGTAATATTTGACGCACATAATATATGGAAAGATGCATATAAGCAAGAATAAAATGAACACTACAAATCACCATCCTACAGAACAACACATGTAACGTTACATCTTCCTATGTACCCCATCCTGAATAATTATTACTTTTTTCTTGTTTTAATCTTTATTGAATTTATTGGTGACATTGGTTAATAAAATTATATAGGTTTCAAGTGTACAATTCTGTAACACATCATCTATATATTGTATTGAATGTTTACCAGCCAAAGATGTTATATTTTTAAAAATAACTTTGTCACATATGTATATGCCTCTAAATAATTTTTTTTGCTTGTGTTCCCTGCTTCCTTTTTCAGCTCAGTAAATTGTTATGCTATATGAAGTCTTCAAGGACTTGAATTTTTTCGCTCAATATTTTTCTAAGCTTATCCATATTACATTTTCATTCATCTGAAGTATTCATTATATAAATATGCCACAACGCACCATAATTAACCATTCTGTTGACAGATATTTGAATGGTTTATATTTTTTGCTTTAATCAACATTATTAAATCAATATATGTCTCCAGATGCATGTGAACAAGAATTTCTTTAGGGTATGCTTTAAACCAAGTGAAATTGGTGGGATGCAGCAGTAAATTCCCAGCTTTATTAAAATGCCAAATTGTCTTCTAATTGTATCACCTCATAATGCACCAGAGGTAAATGGATTAATAACATTTCCTCTCCAATACTTGGTAAAGTTAGATTTCTTAACTGGTAGCATTTTAGAACATATAAAATGGTATCATATTTGCTACATATAAAATGGTATCATATTATACTGAAGAACTTTTCAAATGCTGAACAATTATCTATCTATGTTCCTTTCTGCATTCCTTTGTTCACAGACTTCGGCCATTATTATTGGGTTGTCTTTTCTTTTTTTTTTTTATTTTTTATTTATGTATTTATTTATTTTTAGAGAGGGAAGGGAGGGAGAAAGAGAGAGAGAGAAACATCAATGTGTGGTTGCTGGGGGCCGTGGCCTGCAACCCAGGCATGTGCCCTGACTGGGAATTGAACCTGCGATGCTTTGGTTCGCAGCCCGCGCTCAATCCACTGAGCTACGCCAGCCAGGGTGGGTTGTCTTTTCTTATTAATTAGTAAGTAGACTTTACAGAGTCAGGACCAAGACTGACTATGTAACTTGCAGGGCCCAATGTAAAATAAAAATGCAGGGCCACTTACTCAAAAATTAAGAATTTCAAGAGAGTGAGAGCTGAGCATTAAAATAAGCATGAGGTCCTGTGTGACTGCACAGGTTGTACATCTATACAGCAGCCCTGTTCAGGATACTAGTTCTTTATTATACATAGTATTTACTGTTTTTTTCAAGTTTGTGATTTACCTCTTCATTGTATGTATGGTGTCTTTAAATAAACATTAATTTTAATATAATCAAAAATATCATTTTTTATTTGAGACTTCTGTCTTACTGAGAAAATCCTGTAGTCTTCATAAAGTTTTATGGCTTTGCCTTTCCATTTGAGCTCTAAACCATGGGTGCTTTCCAAGCATCAGTGAGCTCATAGCCCTCTCCTCTCAGCTGTTAAATCCCATTCTTCACTAATAACATTTTACAGGACTTTATAATCTTTATGATAGCTGCATCCTAATCATTATATAATTCATGTCTGGGCAAGCTCACTCAAATTGGACTGGAGTCTCTACTACATACCAAGTTTGGAATTATTTACATTTGCCAATAGTACTTCAAGTCAGAACTTTTATCTTTTTAAAGATTTTATTTATGTACTTTTAGAGAGAGGAGAAGGCAATGATAAACAGGAGAAAAACTATGATGTGCAAGAGATACATCAATAGGTTGCCTCTCACACGCCCCCAACCATGGACCTGGCCAACAACACAGGCATGTGCCCTGACTGGGAATCAAATCTTTTGGTTTGCAGTCCGGTGCTCAATCTACTAAACCACACCAGTCAAGGCGCAAGTCAGAAATTTTAATTAAAAAGTTCAAGCATTGCTCTGGCTGGTGTGGTACAGTGGATTGAGTGTCAGCCTGTGAACCAGAGTCACCAGTTCGATTCCCAGTCTAGGGCAAATGTCTGGGTTACAGGTCTGGTCCCCTGTAGGGGGCGCATGAGAGGCAACCACATGATGATGTTTCTCTCCCTCTTTCTCCCTCCCTTCCCCTCTGTCTAAAAATAAATAAATAAAATCTTTAAAAAAAAAAAGAAAATGGAAAAGAAAAATATTTTTTTAAAAAGTTCAAGCATCTAGTTAGAACAGTTTACATTTTTAAAAAAAGAGACAAAACGTTGAAAATCTTCAAGTTTCATAATATTTCTAGGAATCAAAGGAGGGCATAGTTGTTGCTATTAAGGTTGAAAATCTTTTTCATTTTGCACCTTCAAAAGAAAACTCAGCTAGGAAGCAAGTAATGTCATTCTAGTCAAGGTTTCTTTGTTTTTGAACTAAGATCAATATAATTTTTAAAGTGAGAGAAATGTTATAAAACAAATTTCAGGATATATCAAACTGCTTATTTTCCCAAAAGTTAAGGGCATCAGTCAATTCAAAATTAACCAATTTGCTGATACAGGATGTTGACAGTGGAAGAGGCTATGTGTGTGGGGGCCGGGACATATGGGAACTTGTTGTACTTCCTGCTTAATTTTGCTGTGAACCTAAAACTTCTCTAAAAAAATAATGTCTTAATAAGAAAAAAAAGGCAATGTTTTGATTGCTGGAAATAAAAAGATTTGACACAGTACCAGCTAACAATGAATGTAAGTATGTATATTGCTTACTGTTCTTGGACAGTCAACAAAATTACTCTGATTTTTATCACAGAATTCAAGAAAAAGTACTCTTTAAGTTCCTAATAATGCTTTAGGTATAAACAATGTTATTAATGATTTAACATACGAAGATTCACTCACACAACTTCATTGTGGATGGGAAAAAACAATTTGCTAGAAGGAAAAGTTCTAGACAAACAATAAATATCCATTAAACTCTAAAGGAATGGGGACAGGGAGAGAATTTCAAAAGCTCACACTGAGAATTGCCCATGACCAACCCAAACTCCTACACAGGTTCTATCTCTGGTCCCTGTTCAAGTAAAAGTACTTTTCTACAAAAACAAAACAAGAAATACTATGCCTCAATCATACAGTTTATATTACCTCAGTTTTAAGATGGAGTTTTTTCCACATTTTAACATCTCTGATATAGAAATGCATCTTACAGTCACTATCAGACAGCAGGTATAATGTACAAGGTCACTGCCTACACATGTGAACTTGATTCTTTTTCTTGATGGCCTAGTAAGACAACTATAACTTAGTAATATTTCAGTACACAAACCATACAAGGACCATTTGAGGTGAATATAAATTTTTGTTGACATCTTCCAGTAAAAATTACCAAAACCCCCAGAATGAGTGTTGAGGCTTATGAAAATCCATCTCACTATATTAAGAATTATGCACTCTGCTGTACATGTTATACCTGAATTAGAAAAAAATGAAATATAAATAAAGATACTTCATTTCTGCTTGAAAACCTGATAAGAGTTCAAAGAAAAGAGTCTTTAAAATATGAATAGACTCTAAAAATATATATATACATATATGAATAGACTCTTAGCCTTACTAACTAGAAAAATGCAAAGTAAAACTACAGTGAACTCTGACTGGTGTGGCTCAGTTGGCTGGGCAACGTCCCACAAAACAAAGGACTGCCAGTTGGACTCCTGGTCAGGTCATGCCTGGGCTGCAGGTTTGGTCCCTGGTCCGGGCATGTGCAGGAAGCAACCAATAGCTGTTTCTCTCCCTCTCTTTCCCCCTCCCCCCAATAAATAACAACTTAAAAAAATGCAGTGAGACACCATTTCAACACACCCATTTAAGAAGAAATCCCTATATGCTAAGTTACCCTGTTGGCCAGGTTGTGAATATGCACTATCTATCCATCATAACACCACCACAATGATAATTATGTAAACTTTGTGAAGGACGTGTTGATCTTATTATGGTAAATATTTTTGCAATATACACACATATCAAATCATCACACTGTACACTTTTAACTCATACAAATGTTATATGTCAACTAAATCTCAAAGCTAGGGGTGGGAGGATAAACATACATTATCCCTTATTATTAATGGGGAAGCCTAGGTTCAAACATAGAGCAATTTGGCAACATCTCAAAATGACAGAGATATATAGCCTTTGAATAGCAATATCACATCTGAATTTATTCCATAATAATACACTTACATATTGGGCTCCATATGTAATACACTTACATATATGGGCTCCATTCTGACCAATCAGGAAAGTGCTTTTTGGACCAATCAAACTATGAGGATTTGGAGTCCTCATTTGCAAAAGGACAGACCAATCAGGAACCAGGGGCAGGCACTTCTGTCTGTAAAGGAAGTTACCCTCTGGCTCAGAGAAAGTACTGGACACTTTCTACTGAAGACTGAAGACTGAGTTTCCCCAACATCAAAGTTGTAACACCAAACTTTTCTCAAGAACAGAGCTGTCTAGCCAGAGAGGGGACTGGCCCCAGGGCTACTTCGCAGCCATGCTATATCACAACTGACCTGAAGTTTCCTTCTTTACTGCACCCTAAATTGGGGGTTGTTGTTAGTGCTGAATTGACACCCATGACCATCAGGTGACAGTTTATAAAGTTTTTTTTCAGCCTAGGGTTTACAGTCAAAATTCTGTGTAGCTAATTAGTGTAGTTTTTTTTTTTTAATTCTCCCTTTCAACTTGATTATTATTTATGAGAAATCCACTTAGGTCTTTTTTTGATCTCTGAACTTTTTATTGACCTCCTGCCCTGCCAAGGAGTGCCCTACTTCTGCTGCCTTTAACAGCTCAAAACTTTGGTGCCATTGACTTCAGATACCACTTTGCCATCCACAATTCTGTGGGTGGTGATCTTTTGGATGGTATGAATGGAGTGGCTTTGGTCCAGGGCATCAACAATATCCAAGTCCTCTCCTTCTCTCAGTAAGCAGCAGTAGGTGGCAATCTTAGCCAACAGCTTGACCTTGATGTTCTTCAGCAGGGCCTCTTACTCCTGGGGCCTGGTACTGCCCCTCCACCCAGGTCTGGGCCAGCTTGGCCCAGGTGCAACAGGATCCCGTTGAGTTGTTCCACCTCCATGGCATGGAATACCTCCACCTTCCTTGGGCTGTTTTCCAAACTGGACTCCAGATCTCTTAATGAGTCCAGGTCGATCTCCCAAGGACTGGGCCATACATCTCAGCTCTGAGTGTCATCTCAGCAGCTCCTATCTGAGGTCTGTGAGGTGACCACTGTGATGCTCTCCTCAATCTGCTGGAACCAGTATTTGCCTACCTCTTCTCAGTTCTTCCAAGCAAGGTCATCATCACACTGGGCCCAGATATCTGCCATAATCTTGCTGAGGTCCTGAGATTTGGGGGCATCCAACTCCATGGTCAACCTAGAGCTGGCAATCTGGTTTTGAAGACCATTTACTTCCTCCTCGCAGTTCTCCTCGCAGTTCTTCTTCATGAAAGCAGCTCTTACTTAAGAGCTTCAGCATCTGTCTCCAGCTATAGCCATGTGATACTTGTGTCATCAATGACCTTTCAGGGCCAGCTCTGTCTCATACTTGCCTCTAAAGTCATCAGCAGCCAAGACAGGTATTGTCAATATGAAGAATGATGTGGGGATTGTCCACAGAATTTGCAAAGAACCCTCAGGTCCTCGATGATCTTGAAATAATGCCCCCAGTCTCTGATCTGGGATCCCTTCTTCTCCAGGTGTTCCAGACTTTGCTCTCCAGTCTCCAATTATCAGCCTCCAGGTTTCTCACCCTCTCCAAGTAGTAAGCCAGGCAGTCATTCAGGCATTGCAGAGTATTCTTCTCATTCTGGATGCCACCTATGCCTGCCAGACCCTCAGCCACCCCTGCAGCCAGGCCCGTAGGTCCCCAGCTGCCCCACACTGGTGGAGTGGGACACCGAGATTGGGGAGCCCAAGCCCCCAGCATCTGCATAGATTCTGGCCACAACGCTTACCAGCCAGACCCAGTGGTTGGGTGACTGCACAGAGTCCAGAGTCCAGTAGTTTGTGGAGAAGCTAGAGCTGGTGCTGAAGCTCATGTTATTCAGGGAGAAAGGCAAGAAGCCAAGACTCAGGTTCAAGCTGCCTAGGTCCAGTTTTGTCTGTATTTTACTTGGGTTTTTTTCTTCTCATCCTGATAGACTTTGTATATTTGTTTATAATTATGTGAAACATTGTATGGTCCTAAAAGTAGACATATATAAAAGATATGCTCAGAAAAGCATCCCTCTTTCCATCCCTACTATACCATTTCCATCCTCTTCATTTCCACATTGCTGCCACCCAAATCCTATAGGCAAACCAGTATCATCAGTTTCTGGCTATCCTTCCTGGGTATGTTTTTGTACAAATGTGCAAATACATATCCATATTGTGAGTTCTCTCTTTTTCTTACCTAAAAGGCAGCACACTATAGTTAATCTTTTGCACTTATTAGCAGTATGTTTCTTGACTCCTCTTTTCCAAAGTCCTATGTGTCTTTCTAGTTCAGTCACTGCCCCTAGCCAACCCAGGATAATGGCAACAGCTGAGGTCCTGAACATCGGGTTAAAAAAAAACCCTCTATGAGGGTAAAACAAATGAAGCCTGTGAACTGTTAGACAGTCCAAGAAAAGTCCTCCTGCAGTCCAAGGACCAGATTACAACAGGAAATGTAGCCAAAAAGAATCACCTGGAAAGAAAAGTTACAATCTCAAATAAAATTATTAGCTGTATTTTGCAGTTGTTATAGGAGGCAGTTATCAAAACTGCTTTTGCCAGAAAATGTGAAGAGACAGCTTTCACTGCACCTAAGTGTGAAATGATTCCAAATGAATGAGTGTGTAGAAGAACAACAACTGATTCTGTTCTCAAAAGAATACTGGTGTCAAGGAAGGGCACAAGTTTTACCTTCCTAAAGTGGAGATGTTTTTTAAGGATGATGTCAATAATGATCCACAGTGATTTGAGGAACAGATCATTGCTGCAAAATTTTGCTTTGCTGGACTTGTTATAGGCCAAACTGAAGTGGATATCATTAGCCATGCTACACAGGCTATTTTTGAAATACTGGAGAAATCCTGGTTGTCCAGGACTGTACAATGGTTAATATAAAGACTGAATTTGGTGTTGATGTCACTACCAAAGAAATTATTCTTGCTGATATAACTGATAGTGAATCCTGGAAACTCTGTTCATCAAGAGATCGAAGCAGACAGAAAGACAATCATATTGTGACCTCAAGGAAGTAACTCCTGAAGGGCTCCAGATGGTAAAGAAAGATTTTGAGTGGGTTACTGAAAGAGTCAAGAGTTGCTTCTGAAATCAAAAAGTCAGTGCAGGGCTATAGTACTGATGGGCTCAACTTCGGATCTTGGTCACTATGAAAAAAACCAAGGCTTGTGGAAATTTTGGCATCCATGTGAACTTCAGGTAACCTCTGCCCAAAAAGGACTAGATGAAACTCCGAGAATTAAAGCTGAGTACAAAGGGGGTGGCAATCCTATAGTATTTGTGGTGGGGGCAGGCAGAAGCAATGGTTTAGGGCCAGTGATATCCAGTTATCAGTGGTCTCCTCTCATCCAGATTGAGGAGCTCAGGCTGTGTGGTCTTCTCTTCAACTACACAGCAGTCTTAGCTGTTCAATCATACTTTCTCCAGAAGGATTAGCTCAGTTTGCTGCTCAGATATTTGTTTTAAATAACCATTTGGTGTGGGTCAAACTGTGAGCAACTATATTGAATATGTGGATTTCCTTAAGACAGGGTGATAAGAAAACCCAAGAGGGAAATTTGTAAGAAAGAACATCATTGGCCCTGGCTGTTGTGGCTCAGTGTATTGAGCACCAACCTGCAAACCAAAAAGGTCGCTGGTTCAATTCCCAGTCAGGGCACATGCCTGTGTTGCAGGTCAAGTCCCCAGTTGGAGGCGCGTGAGAGGCAACCAATGGATGTGTCTCTCACACATTGATATTTCTCTTTTTCCGTCCCTTCCCCTATCTCTAAAAAATAAATAAAATCTTTACAAAAAAAGAAAGAAAGAACATCATTGTATTTTTAGGAGAGAAACTATAAATTTCTAGTTTACCTGCAGAAAAAAATCAAGCAAGACGAAAAGATTTTAAATCAGAGAAAACAAAATTTATTACTGAGTGAAAAAACAATGTTTCTCATTAACAATATGTTCTGGAAATTACACTGTATATCAGTTCATAGAGATATTCATTCTTTTTTTACATCTGCACTGTACTACATTGTATAGATATACCACAGTTTATGAGTGTACTTAAACTGTTTCCAATATTTTTACAATGCTACAATGTAAACTACTAATATCCTCCTGTCCTGTTCCCTCTCAAACACTATCCAGGCCAAAAACAGAAAAAACTGGCTCTACCTCCAAAACATACCAAACTCACTCTACACTCCCACTGTCTCTGACATAGCCTCAGTCTAAGCCATTATCAGCATTTCTTGACTGCTTTGCTCCAACAGCCTCCTAATCAGCCTCACTGCCTCCAGGTCAGCCTCTCCACAATTCATCTGTGCCAGAGTGGCCAGAATATACCTTGTACAGCAAAAATTAGATCACTATAGTTCCTTGCTTAAAACCTTCCAAAGCTTTCCATTGTAACTCTGAGTTGCAACTATGACCTACAAAGACCCTACATGATTTGCTATTTGTCTACCTCCAACCTCATCTTCTACTCTCTTCCTCATTCACTACTCTCTAGCCATACTGGTTTTGCTATCTGTTCATTACATACTTTGTTCCCACCTTAAGGCTTTTTCTACTTGCTATTCTTTCAGCTTGGAATGTTCTGCTCCAGATCATCAGCCAATTTCTTATTTAAAAAGAAAATGTGTGTGTGTGTGTGTGTGTGTGTGTATATATATATAGAGAGAGAGAGAGAGAGAGAGTGGGAGAGAGAGAGAGAGGAGAAGGGAAGGAGAAAGAGAGGGAGAGAAACATCAATGTGAAAGAAACATTAACTGGGCTGCCCTTCATATGTGTGCCCACTAAGGACCAAACCAGCAACCTAGGCATGTGCCCTGAGCTGGTATTGAACCCACAACTTTCTGGCCCAACCGAGCCATACTGGCCAGGGCTCATCGGACCTCTAATGTTCATGTCTCAACTCAAAAAGTTACTTCTTTTAAGAGGGCTTCTGTGTATCACCACAGTTGAGACAGTAACTTAGATCATTCCTGTAGACAAAAAAGGGGTTCTACAGAGAGTAATTTCACAGAGTGATCTAATCATGAATTCCTAACTAGGTAGGTCATGATGGGTAGTCATGTGGCAGGCATATAACTTCTTTAGTAAACAGTTTAAGCAAGCCCTGGCCATTGTTTCTGTGCATCCAGGTTAACATGCATTTGAAAAGCCTCTTTTTAGACACGCCCCCCCCCCACCAAAGCAAAAACCCACTCTCAAGAGGGCCCATAATCTTTAATCCTGTTAACTATCCTGTAACTCAATGTCCACCTTGTTTTCTCCCATCTTCATGTAATCTTCCTTCCTTCCCTCCTTAATTCCAAATGCATAAAAGAAACTGCAAACTCATTCTAAAAGCAGCTTTTCTGGGTCTACTGAGATCTTGCTTCCCAGAGTATCATGTCTGACTTAAATAAATTTTTTTAATTTGTATTTATTTATTTTTAGAGAGGGGAAGGGAGGGAGAAATAAAAGGAGAGAAACATTAATCAGTTGTACATGCCCTGAATGGGGCCCAGCCAGCAACCCAGGCACATGCCCCGACTGGGAATCCAACCTGCAACCTTTTGCTTTGCAGGAAGACATCCAACCCACTGAGCCACACCAGTCAGGGCTCAATAAATTTTTATAAAAATTCTCTAAAGGCTTGGAAGTTGTTATATTGACATTCTCTATCACTTTATCACCTTCATAATACTTACTAGTACTTATAATTCTCATTTATTATTTACATTTGTTCTTCCACTGGGAAATAGGGAAAGTCTTGACAATAACTTTTAATCTGTACAACTTTAAGTGTTATTTTTTAAACTTTTCTATAAGTCTGAAATCATTTCAAATAATTCTCCTTGGAATTGCCTATTCTGGACATTTTATATAAATGAAATCATATAATACATCATCTTTTCTGACTAGCCTATTTCATTCAGCACAATATTTTCAAGGTTCATCCTTACAAGTTGTAGCATGCTGTAGCACATACAAGAACTGCATTCATTTTTAATGTTGAAAACTATTCCATCGTATGAATGAATTGCATTTTATTTATCCATTTACCAGTTGATGGACATTGTGTTGTTTCCACTTTTTGGCTATTATAAACAATGCTCCTTTGAACATTCATGTACATGTTTTTGGATGGACATGTGTTTCAATTCTCTTGGATACATATCCCCAGGAGTGGAATTGCTAAGTCACATGGTAACTCTATGTTTAACTTTTTGAGGAACTGACAGGCTGCTTTTCCAAATTAACTATGCTATTTTACAATCCAGCTAGCAATATATGAAGATTCCAACCCTACATGCAAAACTTCTTATTGTCCATCTTTTGGTTACAGCCATCCTGTTAATATGAAGTTATCTTATTATGGTTTTGGTTTTCATTCCCTAATAACTAATGATGTTGAGCAATGGATCACAGCTTATTATCCACTTGTATATCTTCCTTGGAAAATGTTTAAACATACTGCCAATTTTTCAATTGGATTATTAAAATTTTTATTATTAACTTGTAAATGTTCTTTATATATGTCTTATTTGATATAAGCATTACTACATTTTCTCACTGGCCCTCTATTGGAATGTTAGGGTCTGTATTTACATATCAACTTAGCTTCCAGGTTCAAAAGAAAATCTCTGTTAGTATTTAGCTTATAACCATAACCAACACATTAAAAACAATTTACAAGAATTTGGTATCACTGACAAGTGGTTACTAGAAATCTACATTTTATAGGAAATATAATAACTTCTTTTAGATAGTATAAGGACTTGAAGTCATAGATTACTCATGCTGTCAATGCTAAAACAGTATGTATAGAATACCCCTAGATATACAAAATGCTGACTGCCAATTTAACAAATCACACAAAATCAGAAAAACAATCTTCTAACCTCTTTATATTTAAAAATACTTATATAGTAAAACAGCTTCCAACAAGACTTCAAAAGGGTAGAAATTGACACATTTTAGATACTTATTTCTGACTATAAGAGCTGAAACAAACTTCTTAGGCATACAAGGCCTTCTATGACCACCTCTTCCTACTTCTGAAACTCCCTCCTACTTTACACTCCAGCTGGCAGTTACTTATAAACACCTGTGATTAAGCCCTGGTATCATCTCATACTGGTTCTTCCTTGACCAACTCTCTCCTGAGAACTAGTTTGGAATTTATATTCCAGTGGTTCTCAAACTCTTTGGTTTCAGGACTTCTCCACACTCTTAAAAATTATTGAAGAGTCAAAAGCTCTTATCCATGTAGGCTGTATCTATTAATATTTACTGAATTTGAAATTAAAACTATATATTTAAAAATGTTTATTCATTTGCCTGAACAGCATGGCTCTATTGGTTGAGCATCATCCCGCAAAACAAAGAGTTGCTGGTTCGATTCCCAGTCAGGGCACGTGTCTGGGTTATGGGCGGTCTCCAGCTGGGGTGCATGCAAGAGACAACTGATTAATGTTTCTCTCCCTCTTTTCTCCCTCCATTCCCCTCTCCATTTAAATATATATTTATTCATATAAAAAACCAAATCTATCAAAATTTACTTTAAAACATTTTATTTTTAAGCATAATTTTAGTTTTAAAAACCACAATTTTCAAAACAAAACCTCTAGTGAGAAAAGTGACACTATTTTATAGTTCTGCAAATCTCCTGAATGTCAAGCTTAATAGAAGACAACAAATTTTCATCTCTGCTTCTACCTTCAATCTATTGCAATGATCACAAGTTATATACTGCCTCTGGACAACTCCGTCACACACACACACACACACACACACACACACACACACACACAAGCAAATAAGGGCAAATAATGTCTCCTGTTACGAAAATAGTTTTGACCTTGTAGATGTCTGACAAAGAGCTTGTGGACCTCTAGGAATCCCCAGGCCATACTTTGAGAACCACTGCTCCACCCTTTGCTCCCACAATACTCTGGATAGGCTCTATCATTTGCACTTATTTACACACAGTATGTGAATTATCCATTAGTCTTAAAGTTTTTTAAAGCCATGAGCCGTGAGCCTTCTTCAACTTTGCATCCCAGTACCTCACAAAACATATAGCATATATCTTCTCAATAAACATTTCATGGATAAAATAGTAAATATAGGAAAATGTTCACACACCCCAATATAGAAAGGTATGTGTAAATGAATCAATTACCCCATGGCCAATTCTTCAGCTAACAGAAATGTATAAAAGGAAATCTTATGATAAATTGATAGCAATGCCAAAAGTAGAATAAAGGATACATTCAGATCTGGTTTAACCACACTAGATTAGACCTTTTCAAAGTGCAGCCCTGAGGGGAAGACGGAAAGCAGATCCTAAAAAAATCTTAGACTGTAAACAAACACCCACAGCTCCAGTCTTCTGACTAAATGAAAGTATCCACCTCTGCAACAAGACAATTACACCACTGTTTGAAAAAAAAAATGGCCAGGTGGGGAGAGGGAGTGTTGGTATCAAGGTAAGTAGAATGCCAGTGACTGATAACTAGAATCAAACAGGTGTTCTCGGCTTATGAATTTCTTGAAATTTTGTCAATCAAACTAGAATATTCTAAAAACAATTTCTGCCTTTATTTCCTTTGTTTTTTTCAAACACCTCCTTTTATTTCTATGAATGAACGTCACCCTCCCAATCCAAATAAACACCAACATTATTAACATTATTGAAGATAAGGAACATATTTGTCTCTCTCACTTACACCTAGTCCAGTATCTTGAAGCTCAACCAGTACGTGTAGAGGTTTGTTCAGTCACTGGATATCTGAAGAGATATGTGTGCCAAGGAAAAAGAAATACTTTTGCAGTAAGGCCTGGGATGGGTTGGGATAGAATGGCACATTCACCAAGAGGGTAAAAAAAGCTCTTGGAACAATTCTCAGAAGTGAAAGGGTAATTGAATGCAGAGCTAAGGAGCCTAGGATTCAAAGGGAGCCACTACAGCCTGCACACCTTAGATGGCCACCTTCTCTAGGTCTCCACTCTCAATTGTAAAATGAAGTTCTAAAATGCAGAGGCTCTCTGACATAATTTTTAGGATGTCTATGTTGCCCTGGATAGCCCCAACCCCACAGCAGTACAAACCTGACATTCCAAAGGTCTAAATTTTGACCAGAGCCAGTGCAACAGTATTGCACATTGTATTGGCAGAACATTAAATTACTGTTAGATAACCACAACATACAGGTTAATACAGTTAACCCATTTTCTAGACAGGAAATAGGACAGAAGTAACCTAACAAATTACTTGCTCTCTTATAGAAAAAAGCCACGTGAATATTTTAGGAAATGATAGTCATTAAAATAATTTCTTGCCCTGGCTGGTATGGCTCAGCAGATTGAGTGCCAGCCTACGAACCAAAGGGTTACCGGTTTGATTCCCAGCCAGGGCACAAGCCTGGGTTGTGGGCCAGGTCTCCAGTATGGGGCACATGAAAGGCAACCACATACTGATGTTTGTCTCTTTCTCTATCTCCCTCCCTTCCCTCTCTCTGGAAATAAATAAATAAAATCTTTTTTTTAAATCAGCATTAGAAAGTCTACTTCCCATTTTAAAAGGATTCTTCCCTTACAAAAAGAATCAGGATTTCCCTAATTAGATCAGCAGAGCAACAGTTTCTGAATAGATTAAGAGAAAGGTATGTTAACACACAATTATAAACACATAAGTGCTTGTTTATAAAATCTTCAGCAATTTTCCTCCCCAGGCTTGACACATTACAGAAAACTATCACTGTTAAAAGTCCTTCGGCCACATGATAACTATACATGCTCACTAGAAAGGAGTCTCAGGAATGACTGAGTTGACACCCTATCTGGTCAAGGCTGGGACTGAAAAAAAAGGAGGTCCTGAATTCCAGGGAGCCTAGAGCCTGTTTACTGAAAATTACTCTGGAATAAGTTAGAGGTGAAAAGAGACCAATATGAGGTAAAAGGCTAGAATGGCCAGCAGAAAAACAAACTCACATTAGGGGAATAGGAAGAAGATGGGAGATACCTGGGGTCACCCTAGAAAACAAGGTGACCGGCAGCCAGTGGTGATAACTGCAAATGGCTTACTGTTGAACACCATCATCAAAATACAAGAAAGTGGGATATCACAGGCATCTGTAGGAAGGCGACTAAATGCTTACTCTTTACAATAAACTTCTGTATTTTTAAGCTTTATACTATGCACAAGCATTCCAAGCTCCTACAGCTCTTTGTGGAAGTGCCCTCTAATACGTAAATTATATGCATACATATAGATGTGTTAACCACTATTCTGAATGTGAGTGCAGTATGTCAATTTGCCTTCATTGTTTCTTTCACTGGTCAAAATCCATATTTTGGATCATACAGGATGTGAACCACATGTTTCAAAGTAAAATCTAAATTTTTTTTTTTTCAGTACAAGAGTACTTGTAATGGTAAAAGACTGTACACTAAAAGTCCATCAGCAGGGGACTGGTTAGGTACATTATGGTACATCCACATAATATAATGTTCTGCAGGCATTTTTGGAAAGACCACAATAAAAAAAAACCTGCACATGCAGAACAATGTTTAAAGTAGGCTATCAGTTTTCTAAAAAAAAAAAAAAAGAGAGAGAAGGGGAAATATATCAATACATAATGTATTTGCTTATATGAGCACTCAGGAAAAATGCATTTGAAACCACTGGTTGCCTCATGAAAATTAGGTGTCTGTCTGGGAGACAGGTAGAAAGGAGACTTTTCAGTATATGATCTTTGTTTCCTTTTGAATTTTGAATCATGGGAATGTATTATCTTTTACCTGATCAAAAACCAATAGTTAAAAAATAAGAACTAAATCCATTATCTTGAGGCATCTACTTCCTGCACTTACCTCATTTGCTAGCATTTTCAATTACCAATTCAATCTTTTACTTCTGACTCCAAAAACACACACCTCTCTTGTTCCTTCTTCATTTCCTCTCATTCTTCATCCAAGACTATCTCCATTTGTCTATCCCCAGTAGCTCCCTTACTGCCTACATCTACATCTTGTCCCTCAATTGAGAAAGTTTTATCACCAAGTCCTTCAAAACCTAATTCAACTCTGCCTTACTAGTCCAGCTGACACTAACCTTGGTCTCCTCACAATTTTAGGGTTTTTAAAAACATAACTAAGCATTACACTATATATTGTTTTATAGTGTTAACTATTTTATTATATATGTCTTATACCCTCAATCAGATTAAGGGCTGGAAAAAGACTGATTTATTTTCACCATGACATATGGTATTTCAATTCTGACATTATGTGAACTTTTTATTTACTGCCCAAGAAGTTCTAAAATTTCACTTCACCATTTCTTTTTCTAACAATGCAACTTTTCACTGGCATCAACTTCACAGCTAAGAAATTAACAGGGGGGGAAATGGCCAAAACATATTACTTACTGAAACAATCAAAATTCTCTCAGTTAAAAGCTCAAACAGCTATCTGATGTACAATGCAAAACTGTAAAACTTCTATAAGAAAATCTAGGCAAACCTGAGTTTGGCTATGAGTCTTTTTAGACAACACCAAAACAATGATCCACAAGGAGACAAGGGTAAGTTGGACTTTATTTTCAAAACTTCTGTTCTGTGAAAGCCAGTGCTAAGAAATTCAAAAGCCAGTTTTCTCCCTGTTGAAGTAGGACAGTTAAGCAACAAAAGGAGCCTAGAATGGATTAAAGTTAAAAATATCTATATAAACTCATAGATTGAAATGGTTAAATATAGAAATATTTATATGCATATGTATATTCACAGAGTAACATATTCCCATATTTCCTTGTGCTGTCAGCCAAAAAAGCCTAGAAGCAATGATATTCCAATAGTAATGAGCATACCTAATGCCCACATCATGGTTCCCATCCTCCAATAAAAGGAACCAGAGCTCCTTGGAGAAATGACTAATCCTAGGACTGAGGCAGGAAACAAGATCAGCCCTGAATATCTTTTTATATCAGAAAGTAAGAAAATGCTAGGAAGGAAGGAAGGTAGGTAGGCAGGCCAGACACAATGATGGGGTATGTCAAAGACACAGGAGCCAACTGAAAAAGTTCCCAATGGTCAAAGCTAGAACATTTTGAACAATAAAATAAAGTAGTATTGGATTATAATCTAAAGTATAAAAAAAATTCATGAGTCTACAATAATATGAACAAAGAAATAGAGTACAGCGAAGAAGACAAATCCCCCATGCAGAAGAATTACAAGTAATGTATGTAAACACTCTCCCTCAAGGAATGGAGCGTAATTCCCCACTCCTAAGGTTTGGAGTACATATAGTACCTTCCTCTCAAAGAGTGTAACATGAAAAGGGGGTGGGGGCCAGTAACTTCTTAATGGAGAAATCGAGCAAACACTACATCAGCCAGGTGATCACAGTCAGCATCAACAGTGATCAATACCTTGACATGATATGATGTAATAGTACTTTATATGTGTGATCTTCTTCCCAAAATCCACAACTCCAGTCTAATCACTTTTTAAAAGTCATCAGAGCAATCCAATTGAAAGGCAATGTTCAAAATACCTGGTCAGTATTCCTCAGAACGGTTACGATCTTCAAAAACAAAGACTATCTGAGAAACTAAGTAGCTAAGAGGAACTTTGAAAAAGCTAAGAGGAATGCTAAAGAAACATGACAACTAAATGCAATGTGGTATTCTGGATGGGATCCTAGATCAGAAAAATACACATTAGGTAAAAACTAAAGAAATCTGAATGAAACGTGGGCTTTCCTTAATAATAATTTATCAACACTGGTTCACATATCATATTAATGTTAATAACAGAAACTACATGCAGACTATATATGGGAACTCTAGACTACCTTGGTAATTTATCTGCAAACCTAAAACTGTTCTTAAAAAATTTTTAAACTACACCCTGGCTGGCGTAGCTCAGTAGATTGAGCACGGGCTGCGAACCAAAGCATCACAGGTTTGATTCCCAGTCAGGGCACATGCCTGGGTTGCAGGCCACAGCCCCTAGCAACTGCACATTGATGTTTCTCTCTCTCTCTCTCTCTTCCTCCCTTCCCTCTCTAAAAATAAATAAATAAAATATTTTTAAAAATTAAAAAAAATTTAAACTACCTCTGCCTTCAGATTCTCAAACTTGCTTTTATCTTTTAATAATTCACAATCAAATCTTAGCTTCTTGAAAATTATCCCTTACTTCAACATTTTTCTCTTAAATATTGTACTTTTGGGAGGGCTTAAATTTATTATCCATTTTTATATAATTTAACCCTTGCCTTGCCATTTTAGGCTTCATTTTATATTCTTAATATATATGAAAGAATTGTTTTTTTTCTATTTGTTAACTGGATAATGAAATACAAGTCAGCTTTGTCTTTTTGCTGTCCTTTAGAAGTTTATCACCACCCTGACTGGTATGGCTCTATGGGTTGGGCGTTGTCCTGAAAACCTAAAGTTTGCCGGTTCTGCTCCTAGTCAGGGCACATGCCTGAGTTGCAGGCCAGGTCCCCAGTTAGGGGTGTGCGAGAGGCAACCAATCGTTTTTCCTTCCTCTCCCCTTCTCTTAAATAAATAAAATCTTTTTAAAAAAGTTTATTACCATTTTGCAACCATAATAACAACTGATTAATCTACAAAAAATCTCAATGGATGCTAAAATTGATGACAGTTTGATAGGGAATGGGCTCTTTACTTAGACTCAAAGTATCTTTCCACAAAAAATACTTTTTAATGACAAAAGCAAAAATTAGTATCTTTAAATGGAGAAATCAAGCCAACATCACTTTAATCAAGCAATCCAAGTTAAAATGACCAATCATGGCATGAACTGTCATCTTGTTTATGCTGAAGAACACACAACACCACTAATGTGGTGCTTCTGCCAAAAATTCATAACCTGTATCTAAACATGAAAAATAGACAAACCCAAACTGAGGAACATTCCACAACATAAAATGACCTGTACTTTACAATTATATCAGTTATTAAAGATCAAAAAAAGGCAAACGAATTGCTTCAGATTAAAGGAAATTAGCAAAAAAAAAATCAATCAAAGGTCAGACACTAGATGATTCCATTCACATAGTATTCTTTCAAGCCTTTATTTATTTATTTTTATTTTTTTTATATTTTTTTAAGATTTTTATTTATTTTTAGAGAGGGGAGGGAGAAAGAGAGAAACACCAATGTGCGGTTGCTGGGGGCTGTGGCCTGCAATCCAGGCATGTGCCCTGACTGGGAATTGAACCTGCGATGCTTTGGTTCGCAGCCCGCGCTCAATCCACTGAGCTACGCCAGCCAAGCAAGACTGTTGTGGCCTTGGCTTGCTGATGCAGTCAGCTCAAGAGGCTGCACTCACCAGCAAGAAAGCATATTGCGGTCAGAGCAGCCAGCATTACCTCCTAGGGGCATCTGTAGAGGACGCGAACCAGCTACCAAACGCGAACCAGCTACCAAACGAGGTACTGATCATGCACCTAACTGACCAATCACTAACAAGAGCACAAGGTGAACACTCAACGGGGCAACCTATCAGAGCAACTTCCCTTTTCCCGTCCTTATATAACCCCCCCTTCCGCTTAAATAAAATTTTGCAGCTTGAACAGAACCCTTTGTCTTGCTGCCATTCTTCGCGCCTCTTGTTCCCATCCCTATTCATCCGTTTCAGGTAGACTCGGGACCCTCGTTGACTGCTCCGCAGGCCGGAGCACAAGACTTTATTTATTTTTTTAAAAATTTTATTTATGTACTTTTTTAGAGCGGAGTACGAAGGAAGAAAAAGAGGGAGAGAAACATCAATGTGTGGTTGCCTTTCACATGCCCCCTACTGGGGACCTGGCCTGCAACCCAGGCATGTGCCTTGACTGGAAATCAAACCAGTGACCCTTGGGCTCCCAGGTCGGCACTCACTCCACTGACCAGGCTATTTATTTATTTTTTAGACAGAGGGGAAGGGAGGGAGAAAGAGAGGGAGAGAAACATGATGTGTGAGATAATCAGCGATTGGTTGCCCCTCTCACACCTGCAACTGCAGACCTGCCCCCCCTCCCCAGGCATGTGCCCCAACTGGGAATTGAACCAGCAACCTTTCAGCTTGGAAGACTGCACTTAATTCAGTGAGCCACACCAGCCAGGGCCATAGTATTCTTTTAAAAAAATTTCACTTATTGATTTAAGAAAGAGAGAAGTAGAGAGAGAGAAATATTGATTTGTTGTTCCACCTATTTAATGTATTCATTGGTTGATTCTTGTATGTACCCTGACCAGGGATCAACCCCACAACCTTGGCCCATCAGTATGATGCTCCAACCACTGAATTACCCAGCCAGGGCTCATACAGTATTCTTAAAATGACAAAACCAGAAAGATTAGTGGTTCCTAGAGGCTGCGAAGGTAGGAGGGAAGAAGGTGGCTAGGGCTATAAAAATGTAGCATGAGGGATTCTTGTGATCTAACTTGTATTTTAGTTTTTTAATTTTAATTGTTGTTTAAATACAGTTTTCTGTCTTTTACTCCTATCCCAGCCCACCCCCCTAGTCTTCCCCACCTCCCTCTCATTTCCAACCATCCCCATAGTTTTTGTCCATGTGTCCTTCATACTTGTTCCTGTAAATCCCTCCCCTTTTCCCCTGAAATTCCCTCCCCTCTCCCCTCTGGTCACTGTCAGCCTGTTCTCTATTTCAGTGTCTTTGGTTATATTTTGCTTGTTTATTTTGTTGTTTAGATTCCCGTTAAAGGTGAGATCATAATGGTATTTGTTTTTCACTGCCTGGCTTATTTCACTTAGCATAATGCTTTCCAGTTCCATCCATGCTGTCATAAAGGGTAGGAGTTCCTTTTTTTCTGCTGCATAGAATTACATTGTGTAAATATACCATAGTTTTTTGATCCATTCATTTACTGATGGGTACCTAGGTTGCTTCCAGCACTTGGCTATTGTAAATTGTGCTGCTATGAACATTGGGGTGCATAGGTTCTTTTGGATTGGTGTTTCAGGGTTCTTAGGATATAATCCTAGCAGTGGAACTGCTGGGTCAAAAGGCAGATCCACTTTTAGTTTTCTGAGAAATTCTATACTGTTTTCCATAGTGGTTGTATCAGTCTGCAATCCCACCAAGAGTACACCAAGGTTCCCTTTTCTCTACAACCTCTTCAACACTTGTTGTTTATTGGTTCTAACTTGTATTTTCATTGTGGTGATGATAACACAAATCTACATGTGATAAAACTGCATAGAAATAAATACACAAATAAGTGCATGTAAAATGGTGAAATTTAAATAATATGGATGGACTATTTGAAGTCCATTTCCTGATTGTGATACTGTTCTATAGTTATGCAAGATGTCACCACTGGGGACATATTGGTAAAGGGTAACCAAAATTCTTCTGCATTATCTTAAAACCACGTGTAAATCTACAATTATCTTAAAATAAGAAAGAGAATTTAATGATGCCTAGAACTGAATATCATTCCATTGTTGGAGTAACTACAATATGCAAAACAATATTTAGAGTATGCTTCTGCTTTATTTTTACGGAAGAGGGGATACATAAATACATACATATACTTATATATGTATTTATATATATACTTATATATGTATTTATTTATATAAACACTTAAAAATGCATTTTTAACCACTGTTTTCCTCAGAGAATGAAAATTGTGTGGCTGGGGAAACGGTAGGAAGATTAGCATTTCTCTAGGGTCAATGTTTCTAAGGCCCAAGGCTTTTCCCAGTTCAATTCAAACATTATCAGGTGCTTACTAGGTGTCAGGTACTATGCCAAGTATTTTAGTGGGGTTGCAGGGTGAAACTAAATTACGTAAGACATTACAAGAGATGGTTCCCCACCCTCAGATAGGGGCAAATAATCAGATATAGAAATTTCAAAGGAATGGTGTCCTGCAACAGTTGTAGGCTGGGCAGGTTCACATGGGATTCAGGCAGATGGAAGAAAATTCGAGGAGCCGTGGGGATGTCTAACATGCCTTTATCCCTGGATGGGGAAATCCACATGCACAGCAAGCCACAAGTCATGCTGCAGGAAGTCCCAACTCCCTTATATACTAAGTGCACACAAAGCCAGCAAGATGCCAAAACTGATCTTCTAGTTATATGACAGAGCTTCCTTCTCTGCATTCAGGCCCTTACTCAAGGCCACATGAACACTATTAAGCCACTGCTAAGCCACAGTCACCAGGACATCTGGGTGAGGGAGCCTGACTGACTTCATTTTCCCTACAAATGAGGTGAAAGGTAAGACAAAGGTATAGGATACAGAAGCAGGGCTCTTAGTTTAACCTGGATGGTTTCTTGAAGGAGTACACCTGAGTTGAAAAAGGCTGAATAAGGACCAAGTTGGTGGGTAAGGTAGCAGAAAGCCATCTCAATGTGGATGCATGTGGACAGATGTTATACTAACAGCTTTATATGAATTATCACATGGTGAGGTGTCATTATCCCATTTACCCCATTTTACATGAGGAAATGGAAGCACAGAAAAAATGGATAACCTGTCCAAGATCACATGCCTAATAACTATGAACTCAATCTGGCTCCAAGACAGTAATAGAAAGGTTGAGTGTTGGGTTTCAGCACTGCCTTGGGAAAACATAGGCTATTTCACACCTACCCTTTATTCTTATCTCCTTAACTTTTTCTGTCCCCTCATCCTCCTAGCTATCTCTAAGACTTTTTCTACTCATATTCCTTTCTTAACTCAATCTTCCTTTCACTATCTCCACAAATACCTTCCACAGGTTGATCTCAAATCTGGCCACTTTAAAACTAGTCAAAACTATAGTAAAAGATGGGAAATAATTTAACATACATTTACATGCAAATAGAGAAAAATTATACTGACACAATGAAATACTAAGAAGCCATGGAAAAGAATTCTATACCTACAGATACATAACACCAAATATATTGTTAAGCAAAGATACAAAAAAAAATGCTAAGAGTGGGATTTTATGTATATACACTAAAAATAGGTTATCTAAGGAACAGCATACAAAAATACTTAAAAGAATGATTACCTCCTGAAAGAATTGGATAGCTGGGAGAACAGATATAAGAAACTTACATTTCACTATATCCATTTTGCATTTTATATAACATGCATGTACCAACTATTAAATATATATTTAGGTAAAGTAGGTTAAAAAACAAGAGGTGGTTAAGTCTCCCTGGAGACTGTTATTTACTTGCTCATAACAATGGGACTGCCCTCATTGTGAGTCACCAAATGGTACCAGGGACTCTTGAGGGTTTGCTTATTCACCTCACCTGGGAGAGAAGATAATGCACCACATTAGGACCAGTCCATGAGTAATACTACAGAGAATTAAGTGCACAAACTCCTTTTAAAAATAATCTTCTAAACAAGATCTAAACCACAGAGCTCCTAGTTCCTTATTTTCAGTATTACTTATAAGTACAGTCATCAAAGCATGTTGCTGAAGAAGAGCTTTGATACATGGAACATGAACTGCAGGGAACTATAAGTCTACAAAACCAGGTAAAAAGTCAATGCAGGACGATGAAATGAAGATTCTAATAAGCTGGTGGCCCAATTCAAATCCTGATGCATGGGGCCCTGATTTTATGGCTTCCTATTACCCCACCGTATCCTGGGTGCACACAGCCATCCGGCCATCTCTATCTCAGAATTCTCTTGCTCAAAACCTGAATGTTCCCAACTACCTAAAACTTAACCCCTCTGCCTGGTAAGTCAAGTGTGAACAATGAGCTAGCACCACTGATTTTGGGAAAGTTCCCTTAACTTCCACTTTCTTATTTGTAAATGGGATGGTTCAATTATACAATCTTTTTTCTTTTAATTTTAAAACATCACTTTTATTGTTTTCTTTTTTAATATTTTTATTGATTATGCTATTACAGTTGTCCCATTTCCCTCCCTTCACTCCCCTCTACCCTGCACACCCTCTCCCACCCACATTCCCCCCCTGTAGTTCATGTCCATGTGTCATGCTTATAAGTTCTTTAGCTTCTACATTTCCCATACTATTCTTACCCTTCCCGTCTGTTTTCTACCTATCATCTATGCTACTTACTCTCTGTACCTTTTCCCCCTCTTTCCTCCTCCCACTCCCCTGTTACTAACCCTTCATGTGATCTCCATTTCTGTGGTTCTGTTCCTGTTCTAGTTGATTGCTTAGTTTGTTTTTGTTTTAGTTGTGGTTGTTAATAATTGTGAGTTTGCTGTCATTTTACTGTACATGTCTTTTATCTTCTTTTTCTAAATCCCTTTAACATTTCATATAATAAGGGCCCAATGATGATGAACTCCTTTAACTTGACCTTACCTGAGAGGCACTTTATTTGCCCTTCCATTTTGAATGAAAGCTTTGATGGATAGAGCAATCTTGGATATAGGTCCTTGCCTTTCATGACTTGGAATACTTCTTTCCAGACCCTTCTTGCCTGTAAAGTCTTTTTTGAGAAATCAGCTGACAGTCTGATGGGAACTCCTTTGTAGGTAACTGCCTCCTTATCTCTTGCTGCTTCTAGGATTCTCTCCTTCATTTCACTCTTGGGTAATGTAATTATGATGTACCTTGGTGTGTTCCTCCTTAGGTCCAGCTTCTTTGGGACTCTCTGAGCTTCCTGGACTTCCTGGAAGTCTATTTCCCTTGCCAGATTAGGGAAGTTCTCCTTTATTATTTGTTCAAATAACTTTTCCACTTGTTGCTCTTCCTTTTCCCCTTCTGGTACCCCTATAATTTGGATGTTGGAATGTTTAAACATGTCCTGGAGTGTCCTAAGCCACTCCTCATTTTTTTTTTTTTTTGAATTCTTGTTTGTTCATTCTTTTCTGATTGGATATTTCTTTCTTCCTTCTGGTCCACTCCATTGATATGAGTCCCAGTTTCCTTCCCATCACTATTGGTTCCCTGTACATTTTCCTTTATTTCACTTAGTGTAGCCTTCATTTTTTTCATTTAATTTGCTACTAAATTCAACCAATTCTGTGAGCATCCTAATTACCAGTGTTTTGTTTAAACTGTGCATTTGATAGGTTCGCTTAGTTGTATTATTTCTGGAGCTTTGATTTGTTCTTTCACTTGGGCCATTGTTTTTGTCTTGACACGCCTGTTACATAGTGAGGGGCAGAGCCTTAGGTGTTCACCAGGATGAGGTAACCCAGTTGCTGTGTTGTGACACTGTATGTGGGGCAAGGGTCCACGAGGGAACAATGGAGCTTGCTTCACCCTCTGCCAGATTTCAGTCACTTCCCTGGCTCCCCCTAAGCAAATTGGGCCCTTCTGGTGCTGATTCCCGTGTTGGTGGGTTTGTGTACATTCTAGGACCCTGTGGGCCGCTCCAATGAACTCTCCTGTGAGGCTGGGAGTTGCTCCCAGCACCTCAACCCCTATAGGTGTTTTCAGTGATGTTTTGAGACTTTATTTCTCTGCACTGGGACCCTAGGTTGCATGGTCTGTCTCGCTCCCGTTTCACCTGGTTTATCTGCATGGGAATGTGGGACCACCCAGTCCACCAGCTGCCTTGTGCACTGCGTCCCTCAACAATCCGCCACTTCACTGGGTCCGCCAGCCACCGCTTTGCCACAACCCCTCTCCGCCCGACTCCACCCCTCCTACGGTCCAGATGAATGTTTCTCCTTTAACTTCTTGGTTGTCCATACAGTTCAATTTTCTGTCAGTACTGGTTGTTTTTTGTTTCTAAATTGTTGTTGTCCTTCTTTTGGTTGTGCAAGGAGGCACAGTGTGTCTACCTACGCCTCCATCTTGGCCGGAAGTCTAAATTATATGATCTTAAAGTCAATTTCAACTATGAATTCCACTTGGTCAAGCAACTCTAAACCTCACAACTCCTCAGTGTCTGTTCTAGTCAAACAACCCTCCAAGCTTCTTCCTACAAGGTCCTGCATGGCCCCTGTCTCCCTCTTGGACTCATCTTACCCTTCTCTTTATTTTATACCTCTCCCCCTCTCTCTCCTCTCAAGCTATATATGGCCTCTTTAAGTTTCTCCAAGGAGCCAGGCTTCCTCCCACCAAGTTCTCCTATGTGCTACAATTCTACATCCCACCTATCCTAGGTGTTCTTAGTCATATCAAACCCAATACTCTGTCTTTTTAAAAATAACAAATATTTTGCCCTGGCTGGTGTGGCTCAATGGATTGAGCACTGGCTTGCGAACCAAACAGTCACCAGTTCGATTCCCAGTCAGGGCACATGCCTGGATTTCAGGACAGGTCCCCAGTGGGGGATGTGTGAGGGACAACCACACATTGATGATGTTTCTCTCCCTCTCTTTCTCCTTCCCTTACACTCTCTCTAAAAATAAAAAAAAAACCTTTAAAAAAAAATAATGAATATTTTATAACATTCCCTTTACCACTCTGAAATAAAATGTATAGATAAGACAAGCTAAACGTGATTTTAAATAACTCCATATATATACATATACAATATACAATACTAACTATGTTATAAAATAGAAATAAAAGGGACACAATTTATTACAAAATTATATAAAAGCTAATAAATTCTCTAGTACAATTACTTGAGAAGAGAGTGAAGCAGCAGAATATTATCGCTTCAGACTTTGCAGGACTACTTAACCATTCAAACAATACATATAAAAGTATAACTCTACAAATGCACAAAAAACTAGGAACCAAGAAACCTGAGTTCCTACCAGCTTTACCTGTAACAAGCCTAACATCACTTCTAAACCTCTTTTTTTTTAAGTTACTTCAAAACTAATAATTATAAATAAGTCACTCGGCAAAAGACAAATACCATATGAGCTCACTTATAACTGCAATCTAATGAAAATAAACTAATGAGAAAAATAGAACTGGAAACATGAAAATATGGAACACCTGATGGCTACAGGCAGGGAGGAGAGAGGGCAGAATGGTGGAAGGAGGAAGGGACTAGACAAAGAACATGCATGAATGACTCGAGGACATGTACAACAGAGAGGGGAACTGACTGTGGGTAAGTGGGGGTGGGCTGGCTGGAAGGCGACAAAAGGGAAAAAAATTGGGATAACTAACAGAAAGAGGGAGGGAGGAAAGGAGGGAGGGAGGGAAAAAAGTAATTTCACCTGTCTAGTCCTCAATTTTACCTGGGTGAGGAGAGCAGACAAGGTGGACACAGTCCCTGGGTGGTGATCAAGCAGGTGGTACTCAAAGATTACTCCACCAGAATAGCAGCTCAGCTAGGATTTGTTCATACACGTATATTGCACCTAGCATCTTTATATAAGGCTTTTCTGTTACTCTTTGTATTATAAAAGATACTGCTGGCAGTTTCTTATAAAACTAAACATGCAATTACCATATGACCCAGCAACTTCACTCATGGGCATCTATCAAAAAAACCCCAAAAACTTACATTCACACAAAATCTGTGTTCAGGCCCTAATGAGGTGGCTCAGTTGGTTACAGCATTGTCTTGATATGCCAAGGTTATGCATTCAATCCCCAGTTATGGCACATACAAGAAACAATCAATAAATGCATAAATAAGGGGAACAATAAATCAATGAACTCTAAAAAAGTCTCTTTCTCTCTAAAAAAAAATCAATAAATAATTTTTGTAAAAAAGGCCCTTTTCAGGTAGCCCAGTTGGCTAGAGCATTGTCCTGATAAGAAAGGTTGCCAGTTTGATTCCTGGTCAGAGTACATACAAGAATCAACCAATTAATATATAAATAAGTGGAACAACAAATCAATGTTTCTCTCTCCCTCTCTCAAAACAATAAATGCATTTTTTAATCTATAAGAAAAAAAATTTTAAACCTGTGTTCATGCAAAAAAGACATGTTCATCTCTAGTTTATTTGTAACAGCCAAAAGCTAGAAACAATCCAAATTTTCCAACTTACAATCATGATGGCAACATAGGTAAACCCAGCTAACCTCCTTGCACAATCACATTAAAATTACAACTAAATTATAGAACAACCATACTCAGAACTGGCAGAAATCAAGTTGAATGAAAGTATACCAACTAAAGAATTAAAGAAACCACATCCATCCGGACTGACAGGAGTGGTGCAGACATGGAACAGACTGGTCCCTCACCCATGTGTGGTCAATAAAAATTTGGGACAGGTATCTCAGGAGTGAGAACTCCCAGTCCCACACCATGACCCCCCAGCCCAGGGTACTAGTGCCAGGAAGGTAAGTTCCCATAACTTCTGGCTGCAAAAACCAGCAGGGATTGAGTGGTAGAAGGAACTTCTGAAGTCTCAAGTGCTTCCTCTTAAAGAACCCACATAGAAACTTACTCAGATTCACTCCTTCTGAGCTCCACCACTGCGATAGCAACTTAAAAGACACCAATCGCATACAGAGTAAAACAGAGTCTGGTATCAAGGCGGAAGCCTGGGGACAGCCTTCTTCCAGATAGAAAGGCAGGCAGAGCCACAGAGCAGGCAGAGTGGAGCCATATGTGAGACTCCATCAACCTGGCTAACACTGTTTACTGTTTGCCCTGCCCTGGAAATCCCCTAAGGCTCCACCCCACCCAAATTATAGCTGTGAAGAGTATCTTTTGCCATATGAATGGCCGATCTTGGCTCAAGCTTCACAACTTCCTAAATCCTTTCAAATAAGCAACAGTTGGCCTCAGAGAGCCCCCAGTCCCACCTTACTTCTTGCTTAGTGGCCCCAGGTACAGCACTAACCCCAGCCAGCCTAGATTCACAGCTAGGCTTTACCTGAGAAGCTCCAAACCCAGCACAAGTAACAGCCATCTCAGGTTGCTCTATAGCTCAGGCAGGATGGCCCTGAGCAAAACACAGGTGGAGGCTGACCTAGGCCTGCACTACCTGGGAAGACCCACAGTCTACCTACCCAATGGACAACTACAGACCACATCAGAGCACCACCACCCTGCGCTTGCACAGCTGATATTCCACAGAAGGCGGGGGGTTGATGGTCAGTGATTACAGCCAATCCTGTAGCTGACTGGCCTGAGTAAATCCCTCCCATTGATTTACCTACAGCAACTAAAGCTCAACTACAAGAGGAGGGTGTACTCAGCCCATATGAAGGGTACACATCAAGTACCCAGCTTGGATTATAGGCGTGGCCACTGGTCCCTATAGGACACCTACTACATTAGGCCATACTACCAAGATAGGGAGTCATAGCAGTTCTACCTAATACAAAGAAACAAACTCAGGGAGGCTGCCAAAATGAGGAGACAAATAAGTGTGCCCCAAATGAAAGAACAGATCAAAACTCCAGAAAAAGAGCTAAGCAAAATGGAGATAAGCAATCTATCAAATGCAGAGTTCAAAACACTGATTATAAGGATGCTTAGGAAACTTAATGAGGACCTCAACAGCATAAAAAAGATCCAGTCAGAAATGAAGGATTCACTAATTGAAATAAAGAACAATTTACAGGGAATCAATGGTATAGTGGATGAAGCTGAGAATCAAATCCATGATTTGGAACATAAGGAAGCACAGAACCACATATAACAACAATAAGAAAAAAAAGAATAAAAAAAAATTAGGACAGTATAAGCAGCCTCTGGGACAACTTCAAGAAGTCCAACATTAGCATCGCAGGGGTGCCAGAAGGAGAAGAGAAAGAGCAAGAAACTGGAAATCTATTTTAAAAAAGAATGAAGGAAAATTTCTCTCATGTGGTGAAGGAAATTGAGATGTAAGTCCAGGAAGCACAGAGAGTCCCAAACAAGATGGATGCAAAGAGTATCACTCCAAGACACAACATAATTAAAATGCCAAAGGTTAAAGATAAAGATATAATCTTAAAAGCAGCAAGAGAAAAGTAGTTAGTTACCTACAGAGGAGTTCCCAAAAGACTGTCAGCTGATTTCTCAAAAGAAACTTTGCAGGCTAGAAGGAATTCACAAGACATATTCAAAGTCATGAAAAGCAGGGACCTACAGCCAAGACTGCTCTATCCATCAAAGATATCATTTAGCATGAGAGCATAAATAAAGAGCTTCTCAGACAAGAAAAAACTAAAGGAGTTCATCATCACCAAACCATTATTATATGGCACATTAAAAAGACTTATTTAAGAAAGGAGTATCAAAACTATAAACAATAAAATGGTAATAAATACATACTTGTCAACAATTGAGTCTAAAAAACAAACTAAGGAAACAAGAAGAACAGAGGCAGAATCATGGATATGGGGAATGTTTTGATGGTTGCTAGATGAGGAGGGGGCATAGGGGAATAGGTAAAGAGGTGAAGGGATTAAGAAGTACAAATAGGCAGTTACAGAATAGCCACGGGAATGTAAAGTCCAGTACAGGTAATGGAGTGGCCAAAGAACTTAAGCAAATGACTCATGAACAGAACAATGCTGTGGAGATTGCCTGAGGGAGTAGGGGATGATGGGTGGAGGGGGGCAAAGGGGGGATAATTGGGACAACTGTAATAGCATAATCAATAAAATATAATTTAAAAAATTTTTCCACAGATGAATGATTAAACAAACTGTGATTCTTCCATATCATGGAATTCTAGTCAGCAATAAAAAGGAACAAACTATTAACACATGCACTTGGATGAATGAATGAATCTTCAGGGAATTACATCAAGTGAAAAAACTTATCTCAAAAGTTTATACACTGTATGACTCCATTTATATAACAATTTTGAAAGGCAAAATGGTTTCCAGAGGTTAAAGACCACAGAGGGGAATGAAAGGTGGGAGGAGTGGGTACCAGAGGTAGGTGTGGTTATAAATATGCAACACAAGAGATCCTTATAGCGTTGAACTATCCAGTATCTTGACTGTGGTGGTGCATACAAAAACCTACACAGGTAATGCAACTGTATAGAACTTATACACACATAAAATTCCCAGTTTAAACTGGGGAAATCTGAATAATGTTAGTGGACTGTATAAATGTCAATATCCTAGTTGTGATACTACACTAATTTTACCAAATGTTACCACTGGGGGACACCTAGTCAAATATAGAAAGAATGTCTGTATTAGTTAATACAACTGCACATAAACCTAAAATTATCTCCATCAAAATTTCCATTTTAAAGAAAGCTTAAAAACTTAAATCCACTGAGCTAGAGGCTCCTGTAAGCCAGAGCCTGGGCGTCTGACAGCCCTCTGTGCTTTTCTAACTGTCTAGTAGTAAAGAACTAGGGGGGTATTCCCCAATTGTAGAAATTCAATACTTTCCTAAAATACAATAAAAAGAATAGAAAAAATAGAAGACAAAATACAAGCCCACATGTTATTAACTCTCAATTTCTGTGGGATAGCACAGTGAACACAGCAATCAGCACAGGGTCACACTTTTGAGCAGTGATGCATCAAGACAACTAAACCTACTCATAAATTCTTAGGACATCAGTTCTATCTCCTGAAAACTCAACATAAAGACATAGTCTGTCTAAAGTGATACTTCCCATGTTCATGAAAATGATCTTAATATATTCATGTGGGGGAAAAAACTATATATTCATGAAAACACCCATCATGGACAAAAACAAACAAACAAAAACACTTCAGGAACTGATCTCTTTTATAAGAGACAACACATGAGAGTTAAATGTTCCTATAAGGCTGATTAACTGAGAAATCATTCTTTATAATACATACACTACAAATCACATACCTGAGATTAAAATAAGGCAACACTACAAATCACACACCTGAGACTGAAGTAAAGAAATTCTTTGTGGGAAACTAGTCTGGACTGCATTTTAGGATAGGCATGCTCTCAATAGAAAACTCTTTCTTTTCCAACACTCCGATTCTACATCTGACTGCCATTCTCCTTAATTTAGGTTGAAATGTGTTGATATTAAAGACATTATTAGCTCAAATAAATGTAATAAATAACAAGGCTGTGGCAAAACATGAAAAATAAAATATTGGAGTAATTCCCAAGTTTCTCTTGATTTTATCCCATTAGTTTCACACTGCTTTTAAAATAAACATTTTTCAAAAAAAAATAAAATAAAATAAACATTTTTGTTTGGATTCTAGAGAGAGGGGAAGGGATGGAAAAAGAGAGGGAGAGAACATCACGTGAGAAAGAAACATCAATCAGTTACCTCTTCCAAACACCCCAATGGGGGACTAAACCTGCAACCCAGGCATGTGCCCTGACCAGGAATCGAGCCAGCATCCCTTCGGTTTGCAGGATGATGCCCAACCAACTGAGCCACACCAGCCAGGGCTAAAATAAATTTTTGCCAATTATACTAACAGCTAAACTGCCTGCTTCAAGAGTCACATCTTTTCCTTAATGCCATTACTCTTACAGATTAATAAATATCCAGCAAAGACCTAGCTGGTGTAGCTCAGTGAATTGAGCACGGGCTGTGAACCAAATAATCGCTGGTTCAATTTCCAGTTAGGGCACATGCCTGGGTTGCGGGCCAGATCCCCAGTATGGGGCATGGGAAAGACAACCACACATTGATGTTTCTCTCCCTCTCTTTTTCCTTCTCTGCCCCTCTCTCTAAAAATGAATAAATAAAATATTTTTTAAAGTAACAATAAAAAATAAATATGCAGCAAAATGTTATCTAGGTGATATACAGAGGCAAACCCAGAACAAGGATAATCTGATTAACAGCCATAAGACTTAGCAGAACACATTTATTAAAGGAACTGAAAAAAGGAAACAATAATTTAGCAATAAAAAGGCAGTACTGATACATGCGACGATATGGATAAACCTTAAAAACTTTACACTAAGTAAAAGAAGCCAGTCAAAAAAGACTGTATATAATATGAGTCCATTTATGTGAAATGTCCACAATAGGTAAATCTACAGATATAGATTAGGGATGAGGGTACGGACCAGGGCTGGACAATAATAGTTAAAATGTTTCTTTCTGAGGTGATAAAAACTTTCTAAAATTGATTTTGGTATGGTTATACAACTCTGAATATAGTAAAAACCACTGAACTGCACATTTCAAATGTATAAGTTGTATGCCATGTGATCATACATCAATAAAGTTGTTGCCAGTGATATTTTGGTAGCCTAGTGGTTAAGGCACTGTCCTCTGAAGCTAGGGAGTGTAGCTGCCCGGAATTGTATGGTTCAAATCCCATGTCAGATGAAGTAGTTTAACCACTCACCTACTTTCTCTACAACTTATATAAAGTAAAAACAGAAACAGTATGGTTCATTTTTTGAGGACATGGGGTGGGGATGAGGACAACGACAACTGAATAACAATAAAAAAACAAAACAAATAAAATCAAGTTGTTGTGGGGGTGGGGGCAGTCTGGACAGCAGTAGACTCCAGATAGTAGTACACAATAAATGCTTAATAAATATATAACCAAAAATAAATAAATAAAAAGAGACAAAACACTTTCATAAAAAAGAAAAAAGGACAGAATTTTTTCACATATACCTAGTAGCTGAGATACAGAAGCAAATACCAATATTTAATTCCAAGACTTAATGCATCATCCCCCAAGAAATAATACATAGCTGTACATAAAGATTTATTTTAAAGATGCTCACTAAATTTACTCATAACAGCAAAAGTAAAGTAAGTAATAACAAAAGTATCCAACAAAAGAAGATTGTATTATATCACATGATAGAATACCATACAGCTCTGGCTGGTGGTGGCTCAGTGGGTTGAGCACTGGCCTGCAAACCACAGAGTTACCAGTTCCATTCCCAGTCAGGGCACATGCCCAGGTTGCAGGCCAGGTCCCCAACAAGGGGCACATGAGAGGCAACCTCACATTGGTGTTTCTATCACTCTCTTTCTCCCTCCCTCCTTCTCTCTAACATAAATAAATAAAATCTTTTAAATATATATATACATAGCAAATAAGAAAACAAAATTAGAAAGACATATGGAATGGAAGAAGGGAAAGAAGGGGGGAGGGAGTTGAAGCATGAAGAAAAATATCTCCATATTCTTCACAAAGAGAATCCCAGGGACTGACCCTCTACATAAGTGGAAACAATGAAGGCTGAAAATATTCATCCTAAACACTAAAAAAAAGATCCTAGAGACCCATTTTCCTAGTCTAGCAATCCCTAAATTTCCTCTTAAATTCTGAGGTTCTATGAGATAATTCTATTTCCCCAACCACATTTATGTCTCTAGGTAACCCCTGAATTGCCACATAGCTCCTCCCCAATTTGACTAGATTTCAAAAAATCTTTTAAAGAAAGAAGTCTGTGTGCCCTGGCTGGTGTAGATCAGTGGATTGAGAGTGGGCTGCGGACCAAAGGGTCGCAGGTTCGATTCCCAGTCTGGACACATGCCTGGGTTGTGGGCCAGGTCCCCAGTGGGAGCCATGTGAGAGGCAACCACACATTGATATTTTCTCTCCCTCTCTTTCTCCCTTCCTTCCCCTCTCTCTAAAAATAAAATAAATAAAATCTTTAAAAAACAAAGAAAAAGAAAGTTGTGTAGCACAGACCTAAACACATAATAGGTGTTTGAAAAAAAAAGTGTTAAATTGAAAAATGAAAGCTGATTTTGAAAACTTTAATAAAAAGTAAAAGCGATACAGAAAATGTTAAATAGTCCTATTTAAAATAAATTATAACTAAAATAACAAATAAATTATAACTATGAAAATATACAGAGAAAGATATGTAAGCTATATGCCTAAGTACAACACTAGTAATCTTTGAGGAGGGCAAAAAGGAATAGAAGAATAGAGGAAGTTGGAGTGGAAAGGTCTGAAGGGATACTTTCACTTTTTTTACTCTACATTCCTTCTTTATCTGAATTTTTTACAAATAGCATATGGTTACTACTAAATAAGTAGGGGCATCTCAGGAAAGATGAAAACATACCTGAAAGTGAATTCCCATTAACTTTATTTTTTTAAACCTGAAAATAGCAGGAGTGCTACCTTTTTCTAAAAGCAGCATTTTTCCTCATAGAAGAAAACTAGCCAAAGTTTTAATCTTACATACCATTATACATATCACTAAACACAGCCCTTTTAAACACAACTAAGGAAGCTCTTCAGTTCCTCAGGATATTTCTATTCTTCTTGGAAATCCAGTAATATCCAAAATGTTCAGTATCTTTCTAGTGCCAATTTAACCTCACTGCTCTTCTGGCCTACTGTAATACCTCATCCCACTCCTGCCCCCATTTCCCTACCTGAAGAGAATCCTTCCGAGTCTGCCCTCAGATCACAGAAGTATATTTTATAATTCCACTCCAAGGATCTTGGGTTACTTGTACTAAGGCAATCAAGAGGACCTGACCAATGTGGCTCAGTTGGTTGGGTGTCATCACACAAAGGAAAAGGTCACTGGTTCGATTCCTAATTAGGGCACATTCTTTGGTTGCAGGCCTGGTTCCTGGTTAGGGCATGTGCAAGAGGCAACTGATAAATGTTTCCCTCCCTCTCTTTCTCCCTCCTTTTCTGTCTCTATAAAAATAAATAAAATCTTTAAAAAAATGGAGGACAGATGAGCAACTCTCCAAATACTCTGATTAGAAGCAACCAAATTAATACTCTTGACAGTAGCCTTTCCCCCAAGGGTAGCAGCAAACCATCAGTGCTGCCATGTAAGAACTTCAAATCATCAGGCAATGAATGTATTGAGGCTGAATCTAGTTAAATGTAGATTAAGGTGACAGCATGTAACATACAAAAGTAAAAGTTACACAAAAGTAGAACCAATAAGCTGAGAATGGTCTTTATATACAGAAGAGCAGGACACTTTACAGTCAGACAAAGCAGAATTTGAATTCCAACTCTATTACTCACAAATTGTGTGACCTTGAATACAAGATCCATTTTTGAAATCCACGTTCACTCTTACGTAAAGTAGAGACAATACCACTTCACAGACTTTACGAAAGAATTAGGAGATAATGCATATAAAAGACTTTGCATAGTGCTTAGTACATTGTAAAGATTCCATAAATTTGTTTTTTTGAGTTTACTGAAAACTTACTATAATCAAAAAGTGACATAACGGGGTTATAAAGCATTCCATCAACTTTGACTATCTTTTTTTTTTTTAAACCTCACCGAGGACATTTTTTTCACTGTTTTTAGAAACAGAGGAAGGGAGAAAGAAACATTGATATGAGAGAAAATCTACTGGTTGCCTCCCATATACCCCACAACTGGGGACTGAATCCACAACCTAGGTATGTGCCCTTACTGGGAATCGAACCCACAACCCTTTGGTTATAGAACAATGCTCCAACCAACTGAGCCACACCAGTCAAGGCAACTATCATTTTTAATATGCCTAACACAGTGTCATACCAAGAGCAGGCGCTCACCAAATACTCCTTCACATCAGGGTAAACTCCTTGCTCAAAATCATATGGTGACTGGTAAGTAAGTGGTAAAGCTAAGATCACCCACTTTTGCTTTGCTTTGTTTTGTTTCTGATGCTAAGCCCAGAGATTTCTATGATATAAAAACTTCCAGTAGGGGGAATGGTGGTGGAGAAGGCTTAGTTTTCAACCCAAAATTAATGCAAATGAGCAGAGGCTTCCATCTTATCCACCTATGCATTAACTGCAGTACAGGTATGAGTACAGTACTAGTCAATGTAGAAGACACAATAAATCCAATTTTTTTAAAGTTTTAATGATATTTAAACTCAATATTGTAATTAGTGTCCATTTTGTGTAATATTGACCTTGAATCCTATTATTTAACACATAGAATTAATGTCTCCTACAACTCCCAGTTATGTCACCTGAAAATTGTGTGTAATTGTGTGTGCATGTATGTGTGTGTGTATATATATATATATATGTTTATATATAAATGTAAGTAGTAAGTAGAAAAGTCGAGCATTATCTTTTTTAATCTTCAAAACAGCTGAATTTTTCGTTTTAATTATATGCATTTATTATATTCACCTTTTTTGATTAATATAACACAAGAGGAATATAATACAAGAAAGCACCCTACTACTCAATTCCTTAAGTTCCTCTTCCCAAAAGCAATCAATGTATACCAGTTTATTGGGTATCCTTTCAGAAATACTGCACTTATAAGCAAGCAAATACATATATTCTACTGCCTTCTTTTTTAAAAAAAATAATACTGGTAGAATTCTACACATACTGTAACCACACCTTTTTTTTTTTTAACTTTACCCATTTACCTGACATCAGTAAACAAAACGCTCCTCATTCTGTTTTACAGCTATAGAGCATTCAATCACATGGAGGGGCTACTTTTTAAAAGCCAATCCCCCACTGCTAAACTTTTAAGTTACTTCAAGAATTTTGCTGGAGCTCTGACTGATGTGTGTCAGTGGGCTGGGTGTCCTCCCACAAACAGAAAGGTTGCAGGTTCAATTCCCAGTGAAGGCACATGTCTGGTTTGCAGGCCAGTTTCCCTATTGGGGCATGTGAGAGGCAGCCAATTGATGGTTCTCTCTAATATGTGTTTCTGTCTTTCTCCCTCTCTTCTCCTCTCTCTAAAAATAAATAAAATATTTTTTATTAAAAGACAGAGGGGAAGAGAGAGGGAAACATCAATGTGCAGTTGCCTCTTGTGCACCCCCTACTGGGGACCTGGTCCGCAACCCAGGCATGTGCCCTGACAGGGAATGGAAAGAGCGACCCTTTGGTATACAGGCCAGCACTCAATCCTCTAAGCCACACCAGCCAGGGCTAAATAAAATCTTTTTTAAAAAAAGAATTTTGCTATTTTTTAACCTTCAATAGCTCCCTATTACAATAACTCTTTTGAGTGAACTAATAATAATAATAAAACAACCTTGTACATGCATCATTTTGCACATGTGTAAGCATACTACAAGATAATTCTTACAAAAAGAATTAATAGGTAGCCCTGGCCAAGTAGCTCAGTTGGTTGGAGCACTGTCCCAATGAGCCAAGCCTGTGGGTTCTATATCCAGTCAGGGTACATACAAGAATCACCCAATGAGCCCTGGCAGGTGTGGGTCAGTGGACTGAGTTCCAGTCCGCAAACCAAAGAGTCGCCAGTCCAAATCCCAGTCAGGGCACATGCCTGAGATGCAGGCCAGGTCCCCAGTGGGGGGTGTCAAGAGGCAACCACACACTGACGTTTCTCTCCCTTTCTTTCTCCCTTCCTTCCCCTCTCTCTAAAAATAAATAAATAAAATCTTTTCATTAAAAAAAAAAAACAATCAACCAGTGAGGGCATGGATAAGTGGAACAACAAATCAATGCTTCTCTCTGTGTGTCTTTATTCCTCTCTCTTTAAAAAAACAATTTAAAAATGTTTGAAGAATTAATGGATAAAAGAGTATGTGCATTCATAATTTTGATAATGTTAAACTGCCCTTCTTAGAAGTTGTACCAATTTATACTTTCAGGAACAATGTATAAAAATATTTTCCCCCAATCCTATTCAAAAGTATTAAAATATTTTATCTTTGCCAAGCTGATAGGTTCAAGCTACTTCGGTAGCATTTAAAATAATTTGGGTTTTTCTCAAAAGTAAAGTATTTCACTATGTAAATCCACCCCCAAAATGCTCCCTTTTAAGATTATGGTTTTTGCCCTGGCTGGTGTAGCTCAGTGGATTGAGCGTGGGCTGCAAATCAAAGCATCGCAGGTTTGATTCCTAGTCAGGGCACATGCCTGGGTTGCAGGCCACAGACCCCAGCAACTGCACATTGATGTTTCTCTCTCTCTCTCTCTTTCTCCCTCCCTTCCCTCTCTAAAAATAAATAAATAAAATCTTAAAAAAAAAGGATCACTATTTAAAAAAAAGATTATGGTTTTTGTTGTTGTTGTTTTTTAATTACAGTTGTCCCAATTCCCCCCTCCCCCTCCCTCATTCAATCTCTACTCTGTTATGGATTATCATGGGTCCTTTTAAGATTACATTATTGGTACCATTGATAATTTATGAAAACTTCAAAAAGGATTAGACTCCTTAAAAAATAGTTTTCTTTACTGAAATCAGACCCTAACCTTAGCATGTGAGTACAACTAAATGTAGTGAAGTATAAAACTTCTCTAATTCATTAAATAGCTCATTTTCAAAAAGGATAATATGTTAGTGTCTTTAAGTCTCCACATCCAGTAATGATGAAATAATATTTTTAATTTTATAACTACATAGGCCCCTTCTATAAAAACCATTGCTCATAAATTAATTCAAAATTAGTGGTTAACTCAAAATAACTACTGGAGTGGGCTCCAGTTAGACAGAAAAACCTAAAAGTCCTATGCATCTCCTTCTATGTATCTGAGTATTATTAATGGTTGATGTAATGTTAATGCTCACATTCCTTTCTCACATGAATAGGGGAGAAAAAAAAGCCAAATAGTATAATACTTCTCAATTCATTTTTAAGTTAAAGATTAATAACTACATTTATTAGTTCATTTATTTAAAAGTAAATTTATGTTTTACTTCCTCTATTGTCAATACTTTAGGATCAAGCTTAGCCACATGTATCTGAGAAGAAAAAAGAAAATATATTTTTAGTTTTATTATTTGAAAACTCTAAAACATGACCTACACAAGCTTTTAGAACATCTAACTATACTAGGTCATATATTAAGCACTTTTGTTAGTTACACATACATGAAAATCACAAAACCCCAATCTTTCTAATTGTAAAGCCAAGGCAAAAGGAAATCCTTATTGTATACTCAAAACAAAGGCATACTATATCAAATAATTAATCCATCGTTTAATTCTTACCCATAAAACTGGACTATAGCCATATAAACTTGGTTAAGAATAGTGAGAGAAAGTAAATAGTTAAATGACTGGAAAATTGCTTCATGTTCCAAATATACAGGTACTGAAATGAAGATGGTGATTATTATACTAAAAAACATAACACTTTAAACTTATGTAGTCTCATTCAACCTCCCTTTGAAAGACCCAACAATAAAAAAAACTGCATGAGATAATCAATAAAAGCATAAATTCTAGAGTCAGACAGACCCGAGTTTGAAACCTGACTCCCACTTAAAAGCTGGGTGCCAGCCCTGGCTGTTGTGCAAGCCCTGGCCATTGTGGCTCAGCTGGTTGGAGCATTCTCCGGTAATCGAAAGGTTGCCAGTTGGATTCCAGATCAGGGCACGCATACCTAGGTTGTGGGTTTGATCCCCTGGTATGGGTACATATCAGAGGCAACCAATCAATATGTCTACCTCACGTCGATGTGTCTCCACTTGGCACGTTATCTTCCCAAAGCTTCAGTTTCCTCATCTTTGAAATGACAATATCATTAAAACCTTCAGGCCCTGGCTGGTATGCCTCACTGGATTGAGTGCTGGCCTGTGAAGCAAGGGGTTACTGGTTCAATTCTCAGTCAGGGCACATACATGGGTTGCTGGCCAGGTCCCCAGTAGGGGATGCACAAGAGAAAACCACACACTGATATTTCTCTCCCACTCTTTCCCTCGCCTTTCCCCTCTAAAATTAAATAAATAGTCTAACTACACACAGTATACCAAACAGATGAGTTTTCCTAATAGGCTATAATGACAGCTTTAAATGACAAAACAACATAAAAGGAAGCAAGTGCAAATACACAGAATTAAAGAAATAGCTGATTAAAAAATAATTGTCTGGGGCTCAAGGAGAAGATAGTGAATTCTTCATAAATTAAAGGTAAAATAATTGTCATGGTTGCTATAACATACATAGCTCTCTAAAAAATATTTATAGAAACATATACAATAGTCCTTGTACAAAGAATGAGGACCTAAAATGCAGAAGCCTCTCAGTTAGTTAAGAAAAATATAAGCAATGAAATAGTGGGTGATGTATACCAAGATAGCCCTGGCTGGTTAGCTCAGTTGGTTAAAGCATCGTCCCAATAAGCCACGGTTGCAGGTTCGATCCCCAGTCAGGGCACAAAGAAGAATCAATGAATGAATGCATAAATAAGTGCAACAACAAATCAATGTTTCTCTCTCAAACCAAAAAATAAAAACTTTTAAAAGTATATCAAGGTTTTTAAAAACTAATAATCTCCAATGATAAGGTGAAATCTCCACAGCCATCAAAAGAAAAATGAAATAATTTCAAGTGATCAAACCTTGTCCAAAACCAACAGCCATCTACTCCTATGGATGACATTACTTATGCTTACAATATAAAAAAACAAGCATGTTAAGAGAATTCCAGTTGTTTCTCTTCAGGACACCCTTCAAAAAAAGTTAACTCTAATGAATCTTAAGGGGAATGGCATCTATATAGCTGATAAACAAAGAACCTAACTTTTGAAAATATACAACTGCAAAGATAAGTTTTACCTCACAAATTATAATTTTCATTCAGATAACATAATAGCAGAAATTTGTAATGATTTATAAAGCTAGAGGAAAACAGTGATTTTAATAGTAACTAAATACAAGACTCTGATGTTAGAGGAAAAGACCTACACATACCCTGGACCACCAGAAAGAATACAAGTGGGAGGAAAACAGAACATAGGTGGATCCTAGAACAAATTAAGCCTGAAACATCATCGCTGAAGGCAAAAACGACAAAACTGAAGCTGTCCTACTTCAGGCACATCATGAGAAAGCAAAATTCTTTGGAAAAAAACATAATGCTGGGGAAAATAAAAGGTGGCAGGAAAAAATAAGACCAAATATGAGGTGGATTGATTCCATAAAAGAAGCCATAAGCCTGAATCTACAGGGGCTGAGCAGAGCTGCTGAGGACAGGACATTGGGGACATCATTCATTTATAGGGTCGCCAGGAGCAGGAGCCTACACAAATGGCATGTAACACAAATACAGTACCTATACTAAATCAGTAGTTCAAGAATAACAATTTTATTTTTAATGTATTACTAAGATTATTTTTATGTTTCTTTTCACTTTTTAAAGATTTTACTTATTTATTTTTAGAGAGAGAGGAAAGGAGGGAAAAAAAGAGGGAGAGAAACATTATTGCTGATCAGTTGTTAAATACGCCCCCAACCAGGGACCCAACCTGCAACCCAGGTATGTGCCCTGATGGTAACCAAATCAGCAATCTTTCAGTCTGTATGCAGGAGGGTGTTTAATCCACTGAGCCACATCAGTCAGGGCAAGAGTAAACAATTTGAAATAATCATATTTCAACTACTTAAAAGAAAGTAATTACTCTGTAACTACATGTAACTTGGAAGTAGTATTTAGTGGCCTGGCTACAAAAACTGAACATCTGTATTTCAGATGACAAACAGGTCTTCAGTTAATTCCTATGAAAATTATCAATAGGTTGAATTATTAAATAAACATTAAATACAAGTTCAAACTGCATTAAATTTAAAACTATGACAACTGAAATCTCATTATTTAAATTGCAAAACCTTAATCATTTAAGGTAGTAAAGTGCAAATGTCTCAAAATGGAGTATGACCTCTTATTGAGAGTCACTGCAAATTTCTTCCAGTGGCTCAGCAGGTAAGGAATTCATGGAATTCAGGTCTTCAAGGTCTAGTAAGCATTGTGGTTAAACCACCCAGTCAACACCAAATTATGTGGGGCAATGCCTGATGATTATCTAAATTTTTTGACCCCTCCCATCTTTTCACTACTTCACAACTGCCATTACTTCTAAATGGTAAAAGGAGATAGATAAGAAATCAATAATTATAAATTAGTTATTAGAAATGCAAGAAAAACTATGGTCAAGAATGTAGGTAAACTGCAGTTTAAATAAAGCTTCTGGATTAACCAAGGATTTCTTTTAATCCACATAATCCTCAGGATCACATTTCCCTTGAAGGCAAATGAGCATTTGCTTGGTGGTCTCCCAAGGGGCCAGAGCACCAAAGGATGACAAACGACAGGGTCAGCAATGTGGCAGTTCTTCCAGGATTTCTGAGCTGCAGATCTGGCTCTAGCAATACCAGGATACGGAAGACTGTGCATATTAACATTATTTCAGCAATAAACACTCACAGTTAAAGGGTCAACTAATAACCTCAGGTGATCTGCTTTAAATATTCAGGGAAATAAGGAGATAGAAAGACATTCTTGGTAAAGCGTGGGGCAAAGATATATCCTAAAGCAAGGATTTTTCAGGGGTAGGATCTGTGAATTTTCTGACAAAATGATGGAATTTCTAGGTTAACTTCTTTAGGCTGGAACCAAGTTAAAAGGATCATGAGAAGCTACATTTACAATATACTTTAGCTATATAGGTAACACATCCTCCCTCTCCTAGTAAAGTTGAATACCTAAAATTCTAAGTGCTAGAATAAAACAGGCCAGTAGAGACAGACCAGGGAGAAAAGCTAAGACTTCATAACATAATCCTTTGCAAAATTAATCTCTACTTTACCCTATGATGGCAATAGATGGGAATTCTGGGTTTACTACAGAGAGATGAGAGAACATGTGATGATGTCTATTATGATTTATCACAGACTTAGCTCCCAAATTTCTTTGTTAGACAGTCCCTATTATAACCTGATATTGTGAGATTTGCATCACTTGACAGGCTCCAAAAATTATACAATTTTTTTAACACCCTAACTGGTGTGGTTCAGTGGGTTGGGTATCGTCCTGCAAATTCGATTCCCAATCAGGGCACACGCCTGGGTTGCAGGCCAAGCCCCAAGCTGGGGGTGTGCAAGAGGCAATGTTTCTCTCACACATCGATGTTTCTCTCCCTCTCTTTCTCCCTTCCTTTCCCTCTCTCTATAATAAATAAATAAATGAATGAATGAATGAATGAATGAATAAATAAATAAATAAATAAATAAATAAATAAATATTTTTAAGATGTATTTTTTTGGTTTGCAGGTTGGCACTCAATCCACTGAGCTATACCAGCCATGGCTTAAAAATGTATTTTTTAACTCAATGCCTTTATAAACATTCCTCCATCTACAAGGTTAAATACTTTATTGCATATAACTATGCTGAAGATTAGAATTCTCTCACTTATATTTCTAAAAGAAAAACAATTAAGTTGATCAATTATCCACTCATTCTTGTTCTGACATAGTCTATACATGAGAAATGTTCTCTTTAAAAAACAACTAAGGCCAAGAGTCAAGAACTGGGGGGAGGTGACTGCAAAGGGGTAACATGGGAGAATTCTGTTCAGTACTGGAAGTATTCCGTATACTGTTAATTATGATGATTACAAGAACCTATGCATGTGTCAAAATTCATAGGACTGTACATGAAAAAAGTGAACTTTACGGTATATGTAAAATTTAAATTCAAGTCACTCCCCTTTTAGAAATGTCTTTTTATTAAATTATCTTTAGTCATCTAAAAAGAATTGTCTATTAATACAGAAAAAAGTCTAAATTAGAGATGCGAAAATCTGCTTTATCAGAGCAACTAACAGCTGACACACAATACAGTATATACCCAATCATACATCTAGCCCCTTTCATTTTCCCTCTCTTAACTAAAGGCTGTGACTCAGAATTATTTAACCTCATAATAAAATAAAGCTACCATAGAGTATTTGGGAAACGACAACTTAAAAAGGAAATACATCAGTTTGAAGCCACTCTTAAAGGGTAAAGCTGGACCCATGGCAGAAAAACCCATGGAGACAGACTTTAATTATGAGAAAATACAATAAAAAGGCCTCTTCAAGAAAAGGATGGTTTCCTCTCCCACAATGTGTTATAGTTGACACTGGCCTATGACATGCTCATAGACACTCCTTAGAAAAAGAGCCCATACACATCAGGGAATGGAGAGAAGAGAGAGGAAAAGATATCCAAATATCAAATTTGGGGTAGGGGAAACTGGGAAACATCTATAATAGTGTCAACAATACAAAAAATAAAACTGGGGGAAGTGAGAAAAGGAGTGAGAAAGAAGTTGTCTCATTCAAGCCTCAAAATCTGGATTTTCCCTTATCTTCCTTCTTTTCTGCTAAATTTCAGTCAGTATTATTCTTCTAGTCTAGGATTTCCTCCACCAACATGTATTTTTCTTATATTTCTTGACAATTATACACTTCTTTGACAATTATACACTTCTAATTTTTCCATACCCTTCCTTGTTCACATACTGCTAGATAGTTTTCAGGTCTAGACTCAGGCAAAGGGAAAGAATCCTAACTTATTGGCCTCTTTCTACAACATGACAAAGCTGTCAAATGAGCAGTTAATAGAAACCAAATTATAGGAATTTATCCCCAAGATATGGTAAGCTATAACTTCAAGTCAAATGGTTCAGAGGAGCCCTGACCTGTGTGGCTCAGTGGATTGGGTGTCATCTCTCAAAGCAAAAGGTCGCCAGTTTGATTCTGGTCAGAGCACATGCCTGGGGTGGGGGGCAGGTTCCTGTTTTGGGGCCTGTGAGAGGCAACTGATCAATGTTTCTCTCCCTCTCTTTCTCCCTCCCTTTCCCTCTGCCTAAAAATAAATAAATAAAATCTTTTTTTTAATGGTTCAGAGGATATATACATATGTGCACGCATGTGCAAGAGGTGTCGGATGAAGTCTCGGGTTTTTTTTTTTAATAGTGTAATTGAAATAATAAACATCTACTCTCTAAAAATTCCAACTGCTACCCTTCAGAATTTCTTATGCAATACTATTATAGATCAAACTACCACATTCTAGAATCAATCCCCTCCAGTTAAGACCAAAATTAATTGCCTCAAAAAAACTATACAAAGCTGGAAAGTTTGTTTGGTTCCTTATTTGTAAAAATACTTATGATCCAGTACACAATGAACGAATACACATTTGTTTTGTTATCAGTAGCTTAAGATCTAAATGCTTAACCTTTTTAGGAAGTACAGGATGTTAATAAAGACTGAAGGAATAAGGATGTCTAACAGAGTAACTCTTGGCCCTCTGATTACCTCCTCATTTGCCCTAATCTGGGACCAAAAAAGTGTAAAGTGAGTTTAGTACATGTTATATTTAGAATCAGAATATTTTATAACTTACTTCATTCACACATTCATTCATTCAACATTAGTTAAATGTTCCAATCACTATTCTAGTTACTGAGAATAGCATAGGAAGACAGACAAGGTCCCTGCCATCAGATAACTTATAGTATGTCAGAGGAAAAAGATCATAAACAACTAACAAGAAAATAAGCGCAATAATTAGCTAATAATGCAGGTAAAGAGTTTGGATTACTTGTAATAAGAAGCCACTAGAGCAGGAAAGTAAGCAAAAATCACTCTGCTGTCTGAAAATGAACTGTAGGAGAACAAGATGAGAGGGAAAGAGACCAGTTAGGAAGCTACTCTATAGGAAGAAGTGGGGTAGTGACAATAAAAACAAACTAAAGTAAAAATATTCAGGATATATTTTAGAGGTAAAATTGACAGATTTTGCTGTTTATTTGTGGGGTGGAGGAGGAGTGACACAAAGGAATGAATTAAGAATGGACACCAGACTTTTCACTTAAGCAGGGTGAAGGAGGGGGGCAAAGGGGAGCTCTTATGAAATGGAGACTGCAGGGACAAGAATGGATTGAGGAATGGAAACCAAGAGCTCTACTTTGAACATGTTAAGTTTAAGATGCTTACAGGCAAAATACGTAAAGATATCATGTAGGCAAGTAGAAGAAATCTGAAGTTCAGAACCTAAGACAAAAATCTGAGAGTCAATAGTACAGTTGATAGTAATTAAACCACAGGGCATAATAGGATCATCCAGAAAAAGTACAGGTAGTAAATATAGAGGGGCAGACTTGAAAACCCTGAGGCATTATTAGAATGTTGAATTCAGGAAGAGAAGGAAAAGTCAACAAAAGAGAAAGAGAGTGAAGAGAAAGGAAAGTATATCTTGGCATATATTTTATACAAGGTGGGGCAAAAGTAGGTTTACAGTTGTTTGTATAGAAAACAATGCAATAATAATACAAGAGTAAACTCTTGTTTCATGTACTAACAACTGTAAACCTACTTTTGCCCAACTATGTATTATACACCTCTTTAGCCCACCACCACCCTCCCAACCTGCTGGTGACACACACAGTCAAATTCCATAAATTGAAAAAAAAAAAAAAGGAGGCCCAGAAAGACTGACTGACATCCCCAAAGCCCCAGATAATTGGGACTGGCATCCAGGCCTAGAACCAAGGTATGACTTCCGACCCCTAGCCTTTCCACAGTAGCTACCAGTGCTTCTACTGTGGGGTTCACCAGTCTAAAGTGAGACAACAGGGAAGATCATAATTTAGGAAAAACATAATTAGGCTATAAGGAAGAATATAATTTAAATTACATGGTTCATTTTTTAATTATTTTCTACATATTTTGTTCACATTCACAAAGCAAGTTCTATCAAAAGCCTTTATAAATGAGCTAGGAAGAGCAAGAAATACAGACAAGAGGTGCAAAATGGCAATAAATCAAAACCCAACTCAATTTTCTCCACTTCTAAAGAACAACCTGAAGAGGAAAAGATCCTCATCAGAGTGTGAACCAAGGGGTGTAAAATAAAGTTTTTTGTTTTTAGTCATTTGTGGTTTAGTGAATGCACTTCTAATTTTAAAGCTTAAGTTGCACACTTGCCTCCTGAAACTAGGTTAAGATCTTTATCCTGAACACCTCCTGTGGTACATTATGACTTCACCAGTTCTGCTTTTACCATAAAAATCTTAGAGCATAACATAAAAATCCCCACATGATTAATGAACTGCTGAGAATTCTGACTCGTTGGAGATGATTTAATTAGGAATCATATTTCCAAACATCCATTCAGCGCTTCAAAATAAGTACTCATCTAATTTAATTATGATGACTTCACCAGACAGTAACACTACCCACAATAATGTTTACAAAAGCACTTGTCACTCCCTTCCGATGTAGCAATGCAGAAAAAGGAGTCTGTTTCCATATTCCTCGTGTGTTTACACTCTGTAACAAGTGACAGAGTTTAAGTGTCATTTAAGATTGTTTAAACAGCAAAGCACTTCAAGTTGGTGTCCCACCACCTTCCATACCAAGCAAAGCCTAAATTCACCGGGTTTTATTTCGGCAACAATTCACTTGGTCCATGACACAGACATTCCAAGGCAACTGAAGCTACAGACTACAGGATTCGAGGATGGGACTACAGGACTCTTTCTACTGCCACTCCAATATCAAGCAATTCCAGTGGGGCTCACGGCAACACCAGAGTAGTTCGTAAATAATGTGCCCCCAAACGTCCAAGCGCAGCCAGGAACTAGCAATAGCTGACAAGACGATGCACCAGGGCTGCTAACAGCCTACCATTTATTTACCGATCACTTGCTGTTCGGTCTCGCACACCTTCCTATCCCACCCTCACCACAAGCCGCCCGCGCGAATAATAATACATGAAGTACGTATAATTATTCCCATTAACAAATCAGGACTTTGGCCCAAGGCCCCAGGGCTGGTCAGTGGCAGCGCTAGGATTTGAAAACACGACCATACCCCAACAGTCCAGGATCCCCGCCCCTAAAAGACACTTATGCGCAAAACGGCACCCGATAGTCGGGAAGCTCCGAGACTGACAGCGTAGATGCAGCGGGCGAGGACACCTCTCCACAGAGGATCCCCTCAGGAACGCGACCGACCGCGCGGGCGGCCCGGGTCGCCCAGCCGCGTCGCTGCCGCCGGAGGCCGGGGAGCGCTGCTCACCTTGGAGAAAACAGGAGGGCCGCAGGCGAGCTCCGCGCACCCGCGGGCCGGCGGGTGGGAGTCCGCCCAGCCGGGAGGAAGTGCGGCGCGGGCAACGAAGTCGCTCGCTCCCCAAGCTGTGGCCAGCCAGAGCGCGCCGCCGGCCCGCTCGGGGGCACCTCAGCAGGCTGCCGCGGCCGCGCCGCCCCTCAGCCGCGCCGCATATCCGGGTCCTGCTGCACCACACTCACCTGCCTGGCGCTCCGCCGCCGCCGCCGCCGCCGCCGCCGCTCCAAGATCCGGGTGCGCGGTCAGCAGCCTAGACCACCGCTACCGCCCAGCTGCGGCGTCCCCATCCCGCCTCTCTCAGTCACCTCCCGCCTGCCTCGCGCCGCGCTACACCATCCCGCCGCCGCACCGACCCGACCGACGGAGTACGCGCGCGCCACCTCTGTGGTCGCGCCTGCGCGCGCGCGCGCGGGGGCGCGCGACGACCGCGCCGGCCTCCCTGCAGCCTTCAGCCCGCCCCACGCGCCGCTCAGGCCAATCCTCGACCCCGCAGCGACTGCCGCAGACCTACGGAACGGGCCAGGCGGGGCCGGCAGAGAGGCGACTCTGCCCTCTAGTCCTCTCCCGCTGCCCATCGGGCAGCGCCGCTACTGTGTGGTGGTTCTGTGGCAGTATGATGCTGCCCGAGGACCAGGGAATGGAAAACGCCCAGCGAGCTGCTTTCAGAAGAGACCCACCACCTGCCCCGACCTTCGCAGTCCCCTCCCGACAGACCTGTCTGTTCCTGGGCTTCCTTGCTGGCCGCCTCTTCGAAGTTCCTCCCTAGTTCCGCTCTGCGACTTTGAACAGACTCCTTGGTTCCTGAGCGCAGGCAGCATGTTGCTTTTACCCCTTCCCCTCTGTCACTCTGCTTCTGGGGGTGGGAACGCTAGGTCGGCAGCCCCACAACTGGCCCTTCATTCCCTACACTGTTAACGGTCATAAAAGAAAAAGTACATACAGCCTTCCAATTTCAAGATTCATTTTCTATATGTTCATTTTTGGAATAACAACAGCTAACATTTGCTGCAGAGTGCTATGGTTTACCCAGCCCTTTCTCATACTTTATCTCCTGTTATTTTTTGCCGCAACCAGGAAATTTCATGGCCTTCTTGGTGGCACACTCAAATTTCACTTACTGAAAACCAAAATTTTAACTTATTGTAAAGCTACCGTTTGTAAAGTTGTTGTAACTTACTGCTATAATCGCTCAGGCAAATAGTTGAGTAGTCCGGGATAGAATCCAGAAGTATAGAACCTAATATAAAGCAAAGGTGGCAAACAAACCAGTGATAAAGGAATAATTTGTTTGATAAATGATCTTGGTTTAATTGACTCTATAATCATAACAAGTAAAAAAGAGAACCATGCCATATTCAAAACTCCCAGAAGAATTAAAGATATAAAATACACAAATCAAAAATTTAGAGGAAAAATGTTTTAAAGAGTTTATTTTTAGAGAGGAAAGGGGAGAAAAAGAGAGGGAGAGAAACACCAATACTAAAGAGAAGCATCCATCAGTTGCCTCTCCCACACCACCCCCACCTCCAGCCCCTGAACGGAACAGCAACGCAGACACGCGCCCAACCAGAATAGAACCGTAGACCCCTCCGTTTGCGGGACGACGCCCATCCCACCAAGTCACACCAGTCAGGGCTAGAGGAAAATTTTTAAAGAATAGCAATATCACTGTAATGAGGGGGAACTTTAAGCAAGACAGGAAGCCCAGAATCATTAAAGAAAAAATAAAAACATTTGTCTCCATAAATATTCTTAAAGTTTTGCATGACATCACAATGACAAGTTTTAAAAAAAAAAGAAAAAAACAATAGACGGAATAGAACTAAACAAAACATATGGCAAATACATTGTATCTTAACATAAAAGAATTTCTATAAATGGATTTTTTAAGCCAAATAGCTCAATGTTTTAAAAATATGGGCAAAGTATATAAGCAGGCAATTAATGGAAGATAAAATCCAAATTAAAAATATGTTTATTTTACTAATGGTCATGGAATTTTTTTGATCATTAGATTGTCAAACATTAACAAAAGCAATCAATGATACATGTGGAAACAAGCCCTGATACATAGGTGATGAGAATGTAAATTGACACAAACTCAGGAAATATCTATTAAAATTTAAAATACATATACCTAGTCTTTGACCAAAAATACACTACCTTGTCATCCTGATACACCAAGGTTGTGGGTACAATCCTTGGTGAGGGCACATACAAGAAGCAACCAATGGATGCATAAATAAGTGGAACAACAAGTCCATGTGTCTGTTTGTCTGTCTCTCTCTCTCATCAACAAAAATTAAAAAGAAAAGAAAAAAACTATAGAAATTGTCATTTGGAAGGATAAACACAATGATACCATAGTGGATTTAATGCTGGTCCTCCAAAGGTATGTCTGCCTGGCACCTGTGAACATACAACCTTATTTGGAAATGGTATCTTTACAGATGTCATTAAGAATCTTGATATCAGAACATCCTAGATTTAGGGTGGGCCATACTTCCAATCACAGGTGTCCTTTTAAGAAAAAGGCAGAGGGAGATTTGAGATACAGAGACACAGGAATGAAGATAGGAGGAATGAGGTGGAGGTGGGAGTGACACACCTACAAGCCAAGAATGCCAAGGATTGCTGGCAGCTGCCAGAAGCTAGGAGAGGGACACAGAAGGGATTCTCCCTCGGGCCCTCTAGAAGGAAGGACACCTTGATTTCAGACTTCTGGACTCCAGAACTGTGAGAGAATAAATTTCTGTTGTTTTAAGCGACTCAGTTTGCAGTAATTTGTTAAAGTAGCCAAGGGAAACTAATACATATGTTTATTGTATTGTTTGTAGCACAAAACAAACACAAGCAAACTGGAAACAACCTGATTATCTATAGGAAATGGAATCCATGAGTCAATTGTATTGCCTCCACACTGTGGAATATTATGCAATGATGAAAATGAGCTAGACCTATTTGTATGGACCCAGAGGGATGTCCATGATATATGCTAATATGGAAATGCACTTTTTAGAGTGATAAAGAGTAGTATGATCCTGTTAGTATATTGCCATATACATATTCATGTGAACATAGAGAAAGGGATGGAAGAATTTATACTAGGCCAGTCACACTGGATACCTCAGAGAGCTGAAAGAGGAGGGTATGGGTGTAAGGGAGTTCTTTTTCTTTATAAATCTTTGAATTATGTTACTTATTATAAGCAGTACTTATTCTTTTAATCAAATAAATGCAGTATTTTAAAAGAAAAATAATTTGTGATGAATTTTTAAATCATGAATAAAGTTGTAAACGTAAAAAGAGGGTTCTACCTCTCCAATTTTAGAAGATGCATTGTTCTCCATGACTCCCACTTCCTCACTACTGAGTTCTGAGCTATATTTTCAACATATACTCTTCGTTGTTTTTCCCCTATTTTCCAAGTACTTCTGAGTATTTCCTAGACTCACAGAATTTTTTAATTTTTCTTATTAAAATTTGAGTGCTTTCATTTCATTATATAAGTGATATATTCATGTGGTTTGGAATCCAAAATGTATAACCAAATATGCAGTAAAGTCTCTCTCCCACACAGCTAGGAAGCTCTCCTTACCGATGACTACTGTTGTCATTTTCTTTTTTTATCCTCACCTGGGAACCTTTTTTTGCATTGATTTTGCTCAGGAGAAGCATCAATTGGTTGAATCTGGTATACACCCAGACTGGGGAATCCAACCCGCAACCTAGGCATGTGCCCTGAGTCAGAATTGAATCCTCAACCCTTTGGTTATGGGACAATGCTCCAACCAACCAAGCCACACCAGCCAGGGCTGGTCATTTTCTTGAGTATCCCTTCAGAAGTATTGTATGCATATATAAGCAAATACAGATATATTGCCCCCTCTTTTTCACACAAATGAAATGCTTAATTTATACTTTTTCCCCCACAAAATATGCTTCAGGTTGTTTTATATAAGTGGATATAGATTCTCTGTATTCTTTTAAAATTTTTATTAGTGTATAGAATACATACAAAAAAACTGCAAACCATAATTTTTCACATATTAAACACAGCTGTGTAACCAGTTCTTAAATCATTAAAAACATGATGAACATCTCAGTGTCCATTTGTGACCCCTTTCAGTCACTGCCCTGCCTCCAGGAGTAACCACCATCCTAGATGCTAACAAAGGAGATTCCATTTTCTTGTTTTGTTGTTTGTTTTTTATTTTTTCAATTGTACAATTAATGGCTCCTTAATGGAGTTCTTTCAAAGCCAAGCAAAATTTCTCATAAGACACCTGTCTGCCCCTGTCAACTGTTCTACACCTCTTCTCTGTGGGAACCAGTAACACTACATCCTGGAAGTCCTGGGGGTGACAGTTACACAGAGTGTCCAAGCATAACCTATTCTGACAGAGAAGTAACTTGGATGCAGATCCAGCAACAATGAACTGTTATTCACAAACAGAGTCCAATAAAGAGGCTGCATCAAACTTAAAAGCCAACCTCTCTGCTTCAGATCCTCAGAAATAAATGACTTCTAAAAATTTGTATGATTCAAACAAAACGATGGTTATTAAAAATAAAGCAAGAAAAAGCCAGAAACATGTTTCTGGTGAAAGCCTGGTGGAAAAGGGATTCCACTCCGATAAAACTACCTTTTCTATGGGGAATGCAATGTTATCACAGCCCCTTACTCCCTCCTGAAACTCCTTAAACAGACAATGTTTCAATGCAGATACCAATGTGAAAATATCTTGAAAAAGAAAACAGTGTCGTGGCGTAGAAACCATCTGCATCTTGGCGAACATTGTTTTTCCATCCACCGCAAGCTTGAGCTTTCTAGGAAAGTCAGCATTATCTGGAACGAAGAAAGACTCGGCATCTGGGAAGGTGTGTTCTTAGTTTCGTATCTGGAACTCAAGGGCCAAATAGCACGATCATGCAGAACATCATAAAAACATTCCACAGGGCGATGAAAATTCGTAAGTACCTGAGGTTCAGTAAGAACTCCTGGATGTTGTCACCTGTGTCAGGCTGCCTGGATTCCTCCCCAAAGCCTTATGTGTCCTTTTTCAGCTTAAATTTAAGCACTGCTCAGGCGTTCATCAGTAGCGCCCGGAAGAGCAGGATGTCTCCGATCATCGTTAGAGCCCAAATGTCTGATAGGGCTGGAAGCAAAAATCCCTTTTCTTGTTTTTAAACTTCAATTAAACAGGTTCATACAGTGTATGCTCTTTTTGTGTTTGGTTTCATTCCCTCGACATTTCCTCCACATTGGATACTCTTACACTACTGCATGTGACAGCACTATGTTCATTCTTTGCTATATAGTATTTCATTGTTGTCTGTATTCTATTTCATGGCTATGTGATGTTTCACTGTAGAGATACACTATAATTTATTTATCTGGTCCCTTATTGATGGATATTTAGAATTCTTCCAATCTTTTGATATACACACACTGCTGCAATGAACAACCTTGAATTTATATCATTTGACACACATGCAAATGTAACTACAAAATAAATTCATAGAACTAGAATTACTGGGTCAACAGTTGTGAGTACATGACCAGATAACTTTACGCCAAATGTCCTATTTAAAGCCAGAACTTTATATTTCTAAGTGATATTACTGATAATCAGGCATTTGTAAAAATACTTTTCTTGCCTGGACAAAAGACAGAAATCCATGCCTTTTTGCCTTTCCTTCTGTCTTCAGTATCACTACCCCCCTTATTTGTTCCCCAAGTTTTCTTTTTTCTTCCCAAGTTTTCTTTTCTAGTGCAATTTGCAGACAAATTACAAATTTGTAATTTTTGAGAATATTATCAAATTACCTTCTATATGGCTGGACCCTTTATACTCTTGCCACCAGTATTTGAGAGCTTTTTTTTTTTTTAGAATTTTAGAGCTTGGAGCTTGGAGACTTAGGAATCACATTGTCCAGCCCACTCAACTTACACAAAGAAAAACTGAAACCCTTAAGAGTGAAAAGACTTGCACAAAGCCAGAGAGCAAGTTAGTTACCATCCCCAGATTCTGAAGCAGAAGGCTGGGATGCCGGTCTCCCGTATCAGAGAGAGCCAACACAGCCTCAAACACCCTGTCCTGCCCACAGCTTGCTGGCATGCTGCCTCTCTCCCCCGGCTCTTCCCACTGTCTTCAAAGACCAGCACAAAAAGGCCACACGCACCAGGGCCGCCAAACATGAGAGGAAGGAGAAAGGGAAAGGGAAATGTAGGGCAGAGGGGAAGGTAGAAGGGTAAGCAGTAGCCACTTGAAGAAAGATAAACTTTGCCCTAGAAAAGAAAACTTGGGGAATGGATAAGGGGGACAGTGATATTGGAGAGAGAAGGAAAGGCAAAAAGCATGGATTTCTGTCTTTTTTCCAGGCAAGAATAATATTTTCACAAATGCCTGATTATCAGTAATATCATTTAGAAATATAAAATTCTGGTTTTAGATAGGACATTTGGAGTAAAGTTATCTGGTCTATTCACATTTCTCTTTTATCTACTGCCTACTCAGGACCAAGAAGTATGCCTAACATATAATAGATGCTTATTAAATATTTTTAAATTTATTTATTGATTTTAGAGAGAGAGGAAGGGAGGGAGACAGACATCAATTTATTGTTCCACTTATTTAATGCATTCATTGGCTGATTCTTGTATGTGCCCTGACCAGAGATTGAACTTGCAACCCTTAATGTAACAGGACAACCTTCTAACCAACTGAACTGCCCCGCCAGGGCTGATTAAATATTTTTGAATGAAGAATTATATATCAAGAAACTGAGGCCCAGAGATGTTAAGGGGCTTGCTCAAGGTCACAGAGGTAGTTGAAACCCAGTTATTTTAGGCTCCTAATTGGGTGAAGTGCCAGCCAGTTGCTTCTCATGACCCATTGAAATTACCTCCTTAGGTTCCAAAGCACTCAGGTTCAACATTCCTTGCTGAATAAGATATTCTCTAGGTGCCCTGGCTGGTGTAGCTCAGTGGCTTGAGCACTGGCCTGCAAACCAAATGGTCTGCTGGTTCGATTCCCAGCCCAGCCTGGGTTGCTGGCCAGGTCTCCAGTAGGGGGCATGTGAGAGGCAACCACACATTCCTGTTTCCCTTTCTTTCTCCCTACCTTCCCCTTTCTCTAAAAATAAATAAATAAAATCTTTAAAAAAATAAGGCAAATAAAGAAATAGCATACTCCAAACAAATGACAACTTAATCACAGGCAAGGAGAGGTAAAATGAATAAGGTCCAAACTTAGAGGTATACCATTTTATACAAGTTTGGTTTCTTGGGAGAGATGGCTTAACGATATGTAAGCTGACTTTCAGCTACGAGAGCAAAATGAAAGTCCCTTGTTGCCAGAGCATATTACTAGGGAATGAAGACACCAGTGTTGGCAGACAGGCTGTGCTTCTCTGAAGGCTGTCACTCTGGGGACCATCACACAGTTTCACACCACCAGCAACCAGTCTACTTGACCATAGCGGGAGCAACTATTTCAAGATCTCTGGAGAACTATTAAGTCAGCAAAGCATCCCCTTAACCAGACCAAAACTCTTGAATCATCCTCACAAGCTTTCAGTTTTATAGTCTGAATGTCCCTTGTCCATAGGTGGATTAAAACAATTTTACTTGTCATAAACAAATGGATTTGAAATGATTTCAAACCAATACACAACAGACTCCTACCTTTCTGTTGGATAATCATTGGTTTTCTAACCTGTCTCTCTAGTGGGCTGCAAGAAACTTGAGTGCTGGAATGTATCCTTATTCTGTTCCTTAGCTTCAGATCCCAGCAAATATGTCAGTTGGTTTTAACTGAAGGCTTTCTTTTAAAGCACCAACTTCTCGGCTGTACTCACATGTTTTTAGCCATATTGTTTTAGGAAAGGGATCCAACTATAGATACACCAAGGTACAACCTCCAGGGCTGGAGCCTGCAGGAAGCAATGGAGAGGGCATTCTGAAACGAAGGAGAATGCCAGGCATTGGGACACAAGGAGGAGCAGACACTACATGCTCCTGGAAAGCAAAGAGTTATATAAGGTTTTGGAGAAAAATGTAATAAATCACAATTACACACATGTAATGAGCAAACACAGGAGCACACACATACAGACAAGCACAGATTTTAGCTGAAGTATGTGATATACAACTTTACAAAGAATAAGGCATTTTTACATGCACTGGTATAAAACAATCTTCAAAATATTATTTAATAAAATAGGCAAGATGCAGAACAGTGAACTATGCTGCCTTTTGGATGTGCATAGATTCTCATCAGACAGATGGAAGAAACTAACAGTGGTAGCCTGGAAGGGGAACTGGAGGCTGGGAACAAAGATGGAAGGGACGAAAAAAAGATTGCAAAGGAGAATTAATTTCTATGGTATTTCTCTTTTATTATATTTGAAATTTTATCATGCTCATGTGGGTTAGGTGTTTCCCTTTTCCCTCATATTTCTTCTGGATGATCTAATAATCAAATTGACATGAGCCAGATTAACAGGAGAAAATAACCAAAGTTAATTATGTATGTACATACAGAGTTTCAGTAAGACTATGGGACCCCAGGACAAATGGGACAGTTGAGGCTTATATGCCATCTTAAGCTAAGGAGACTTTCAAGGGAAGGTGGGCAATTCACAGACAGATGATAAGGACCAAACATTTGGTGAACAAATTCTTGTCAGGGCCATTCAGGGCCAAACAATGGGGAGTCAAACAAAAAGACTTTGCTGGTTCCTCCCTGGCTGCCACACTTAGTACATATTAAAATATAAGTATGTATGACAATCGTTCCCCTACTGGAGCAGGTCTTCTGTCTAAACTCTTTTAAATAGTTAGGGGTAATGTCAAAGTTTCTTTCTGAGTCTTTTACTTTTCTTAAAAATAAAAAGCTTAAAATAATAATATCCTAATAAAGGCATATTTTGTGTATCAAACTCTGCTCTTCCTCACTCATGTATTGCCTATATATATAGAAAGGAGAGGCAAAAAAGTAAGTGAGGAAGAGGTGGAACCTAGTGAGGGAGTGATCGGGTGTGGCAACGAGGGCCCTAGAAGGACAGGAAGTAGGCTCAGGGACCACCCTTGCAAACTGAGAAGGCTGACCACATTGTATTTTAAGTGCAATTACTCTTCAATCCTATTAACTTGCACCACTAGAAATGGTATAATTCACTAAAGAAATATAAGTTGAATGTAGAAAAATAATATATCAGGCACTTTGAAAACCAATTAGCACAGGAATGCAGGGTTAGGTAGATCAAAGATTGTAGCCCTGGTTCCCAAGGGGTTTGGGTGTGACTCTGCCTTGTGGAATGTGAGCAATTTGTCAACAAAGGCACTGCCCTGTTTGTTGTTTCCGGACAAACCACCCGAGACTTCAATTTAAACGTTTTTTTTTTTTTAAATATGGAAGATAATGTAATGTCATTAAATTAACATTTTAAATAATCTGCAACCTTAAACAGCTGAATCAAACATTTTCTGGCTGGGGGGCATTGATGGTGGAGGAAGGTAGAAGGGGGTAAAGAGAGTATAAATGGCGACAGAAAATGACCTGGGGTGGTGAACACACTATACAGTATACAGATGATATATTACAGAATTGTATAATTGAGACCTATATAATTTTATTAAGGGATGTCACGCCATTAAATTAAAAAAATTAAACATCTTTTTTTCTAACTCATTAAGAAGGTGTCAGAGGAGCCCTGGCTAAGTAGCTAAGTTGGTTAGAGCGTCGTCCAGATATGCCAAGTTGCTGGCTCCATCTTCAGTCAGGGCACTCACAAGAAGCAACCAATGATGTATAAATACGTGGAACAACAAATCAATGTTTCTTTCTCTCTCTTTCTCCAAAATCAATCATTAAAAAAATTTAAAAATTGTTTTATTGTGGTTCAATTACAGTTGTCTGTGTTTACTCCCCACCACTCCCCTGCCCCCCGTCAAACCCTCCTCCCTCCCTTACTACCACCCCCCCATGGTTATGTCCATGTGTCCTTTATAGTTGTTTCTGAAAACGCTTCCCAATTAAAACAAAACTTTTTAAAGAAATGAATGCATAAATAAGTGGAACCGATGAATGCATAAATTAATAGACCAACAAATCGATGTTCCTCTCTCTTCTCTCTAAAATAATCAATAAAGAAAAAAATTTTAAGGAAAAAAGAAAAGGCATCAGAGGAAGAGATACCTCACATTCTAATGCCAGTGGGTTGTTTGCCATTTTACCCTAATTCACCATATTACTGAACTTTTATTGGAAAGCCTAGATTCAGCTCCTTAGGCAGCTCACAAGGCCTTATATTTGCAAAACAAATTCCAACTGCAAAGGGAATTCCTTCAGCTAAAAAATGGGCTTCATCACATGCTTTTTCTTTAAGCAAACACAAATGAAAGAGTTGACTTTCTTTAGCATCTGCATCTTAATCAAGTCTTTATTTCAAAATATAGGTAGATAAGATAGTTTGGCTTCTTGCACTAACTTTTGATATTGAATCAAGCTGTGCTCACAGATCTAGAGCAGTCTTGAAATACCTATGCAAATGAATGGGGAAGCTGGTAGGTATGGGATGATTCTAGACAACAAAAACCTATATTGCTCAATCTGAATGGGTGGGGACTGGAGCCAAATGTGAAATGACTTCCCGGGTCCTCAATTCCCCAGGATGGTCAAGGGGCAAATAAATGTTTTGTTTTTTTTTTACAAGATCAAAACTTACACTGTCAGAGGGTTCAGGGATGTTCCACCCAAACTAAACTTTCAGAATGAAATCAAGTATCTGTCAAGTGTCATCTTTTTTTTTTTAAGTGTCTTCTTAATAACTACTCAGAGAAATTCATACAAGGCAGTGATTCTCAAATTCCAATAATATGCAGACCCATTGGAGGTTAAAAAAATTATTCCCAGACCCTTCAGATTATTTACTTCTTCATTCACTCAGCAACAGTCACCGGCACTGGAATAAGTGGTGGGGACAGAAAGGTGAACAAAACAACATGATTCCTACCGCATATACTGCAGAGAAAGAAAGTCATTAATGAAGTCATCACGTGATTAACTATAAATTACAGCTGAGTGCCAGAAGGTGGGGGAGCCCCTGTTAAAAGTAAATGATAATGGGGAAATTGACTGAGAGGGGAACACAAACGTTTCCCTAAGGAAGAGAAAACTTGTTTTGGTCTGAAAGATCAGAGGAGGTGAAGAGTGAGGGCAAGAAGTTTCAAAATCAGAGCAGCTAAGGCAAGGGTCCTGTAGCAGGAGGGAACATGTCCATTTGTTTTTTTCTGAACAGGTTTTATTACACAGAGGGTGTGGGGCTCAGCCCTTCTCAGCTGCTGCCTTCTTCACGGCTGCAAGGACATTGCTCAGCTCCTCTCTCTTCCTCTTGGCACAGATGTGTGTTCCCACCCTTTTCTTGATGAATTTCAGGGCCCTCCTGTACTTAGAGACCTTGAGCAGCTCCATGGCGCGCCGCTCATAGGGGGCCACATCTTCGATCATGTCCCTGTCCCGCGCGAACTTGGTGTGCTTGGTGAGGCTCCCTTGACGGCGGCTGTGCCTCGGCTCTCGTTCTCTGTCACTTTGTGGTCCTTGTCGAGGCCCACGGCCATGGGGTAGCAGAGAGCCACGGCTGCTGTTCCTCAATGGCGGCTGTGGCGGAAGGCGGAATTTTTTTCATTTAATCTTCCTAATAGCCAAATGAAATAGATCTATTATTATATGCACTTCCCAGATGAGGAAACTGAAGCTCAGCCTTACCAGACTGTGAACTCTTTGGGGACAGAGTATGGGTATAGTGTTTATTTTTATACCTCCCACAGTTGACACAGGGCCTTGCTCTGAGTGAGTCTTCAGTAAATGCCTATTTGTTCCTTCACCTGAATCCACATAACCAACAAGTACTGAAGCAGGAACTCACACCATCTGTTCAGAACAATAGCCCCTGTGCCTTCCACACCACACTAACTCCTGCCCTCCAGCCTCCCTGAGTCCTATTCCTCTAGAATTTTAGTTAATTCATTCTTTTCTAGGAATATGCAACTTATGGCTCTACCATGTATGCCAGCAATAAATTTTTTTAAATTTTGTATTCAACTTTGAAAACCATTAAGTCATCTGTTGTGTGAAAAAAAACAAACTGAAAAACACACCTGACTGTACATATAATTAAATGGCCTTGAGGATGTAACACAAGCCAACCAAAGCACAAAAATCCAGAGTTCACCCTGCAACAGCATCCTGAAATTGTGTCTCCACTTCCACTTTGATTCTTTGAACGAGCTTCCCAGGTGTTATTTCCCAGTGATGACATGACTCAATATCTGGAGCTCTGGGTTGCTCTGAATAGTGAGGATACTATCTTAACACACTTTAGTCCAGGCAGCGTGATGTAGGTTCTCTGAAACAGTAAAACATGCATTTTACAGTACAACCCATAGTATTGTATGTGTAAGCATTTTTATAATATAAGCTGAAATAAAAATGTGATGGAATAACACCCTTAATACATGGGAGGTACTCTGCTGTTTTCTAGCCCATTTCTGTTTTCTCTTCTATTTGATTTCATGTTTTAAGAATTGTAGTTGTGCCCTGGCTGGCGTAGCTCAGTGGATTGAGCACGGGCTGCGAACCAGGCATCGCAGGTTTGATTCCCAGTCAGGGCACATGCCTGGGTTGCAGGCCACAGCCTCCAGCAACCACACATTGATGTTTCTCTCTCTCTCTCTCTCTCTCTCTCTCTCTCCCTCTCCCTTCCCTCTCTAAGAAAAAAAAAAAAGAATTGTAGTTGCAATCTGCCACGTTAATTTTACCTCCCATTGAGTCTTGCAGTTTGAAAAACATTGGCCCAATACATATGAAGAAGTTGATACTTCTTGAATACAGTAGTAGGAACAGTTTATTTATCTGTGTCCTTAGTACCTATCACCCCCTTTTTCCTCCTGAAGAAATGAGGGGGTGAATACCCACCATGTGCAAGTGAACTAGGAACCGGGAATGGAACCATGGCCAAAACTGGGAGCCAAAGCTAAAAGGATCCTTGCCATGGTGGAACTTACAGCCTATTGAGGGAAACAGACTTTGAAATCAAATTTAAAATAATTTTTCAAAATTACAAATTGCTATGAGAATATCAGTCATATAGATGTAACTTAATGTGCAGGGTCAGGGAAGGCACCTCTCAGTGTAGGAGACATTTAAGCTGACATCTAAAGTCCAAGTAGGAGTTAGTCATTAGGATTTGAGAGGCAAGAGAGTGGGGAAAGCATTCTAAGCAGAGAAGAGCATCCATGTCAATGAACAGAGGCAAGAAGGAGTTGGGTACATGTGAAATCCCTCCCCAGAAAGGATCTGAGCTCTGCTGTTTCTGTCCCCACTTTTCCTTTGGAAACTCCAATCCCCTGCCTCACCTGGGGCTGAGGGAAGCCAAACAGAAATCTCTATTTCAATGTCCACAGTGATGTGTGTGATTGGTACAGTAAGGAGCCCATGACCTCAACTGGGCCAAAGTCATCTTTATAATTGGTATATGAAAAGGATCTCTTTCTCTGTGACTACAGACATAAGACTAAATGAAGGTAGAGTTGCCTTCCATTGTATAAAGAGAACAGGTCAGAAAATGAAGCTGAAATACAGAGAAAAGGAGACTTACCAGCAGGAGCAAGAAAGAGAGAGAACATCATTTGAAACTGAGTGCACATAGACCTAAAAGCCAGCAGATCAGCAACACTTCACAAGTGTTTGAGCTAAAGACATCACTCTTCCCTAGTGCTGGTTTCAGTTGGTTCTCTGTTATTTGTAACTGACTGCAAGTGTGAAAGGAAGAATAGAAGGCCAATTAATTTATTTCTAAAACTAAGAACAGACACAATTGTTCCATGAACAGGAAATTTGCCTGAATATGCCAGGTTTCAAAGGTTCCAGATTTACAAGGTCGGTGAGTTTGTCTTTTCTTCTTCTTCTTTTTAAAATAATTTTATTTATTTATTTATTTTTAGAGAGAGAAGAAAGGAGGGAGGAAGAGAGGGGGAGAAACACCAGTGTGTGAGAGAAACATTGACCATAGGCCTGTTGCATGCCTCTAACGGGGGACCTGGCCTGCAACCCAGGCATGTGCCCTGACCAGGAATCAAACTGGCAATCTTTCAGTCTGCAGGCCAGTGCTCAATCCACTGAGCCACACCAACCAGGGCGAGTTCTTTCTTTTTCTTTTTTCTTTCTTTCTTTCTTTCTTTCTTTCTTTCTTTCTTTCTTTCTTTCTTTCTTTCTTTCTTTCTTTCTTTCTTTCTTTCTTTCTTCCTTCCTTCCTTCCTTCCTTCCTTCCTTCCTTCCTTCCTTCCTTCCTTTCTTTCTTCCCTTCTTCCTTTCTTTCTCTTTCTCCTTTCTTTCATCAGCTGTGTGGAGAAATGTTAGGGGAGTTTATAGAGAAAGCAGGGAAGCTATGACATATTCTTAGCTATAAAAATATGGGCCAGTGTGGCTCAGTGGACTGAATGTGAACCTCTGAACCAGAGGGTCGCTGGTTTGATTTGCAGGTCAGGTCCCCAGTGGGGGGCGTGCAAGAAGCAAGCACACATTGATATGTCTCTCCCTCTCTTTCTCCCTCCCTTCCCTTCTCTCTAAAAATAAATAAATAAAATATTTTAAAAAACCTAGTTAGAATGGCTTAGACCAAGGTGCGGTGGCGGTGACAGAGATGAAGAGAAGCAGATTTAAGAACAATTTTAGTAGAGGTGGTAGGACTTGGTCATGGATCAGATGGGTGTAAGGGGCTGAACTATCAAGATGAATGAATAAAATGGATAATTTAATACAGTGCTGAGTCCAACAGTCACGGAAGAGTTGGTATGTCTTAGATCCCCCGGGTGGTAGGAGCTGGGCAAAGTCTGCTTTCAAGGAGTTTACAGCAGGGGAGATCCTAACTTTCAGAAAGAACCCAGGGAATAGTGAAGGGCTCACCTGGAACTGAGAAAATTAGTTTTGTAGACATAAGGGGCATGTGCCTTGCCTTTGTAAAGCAGGATTCACGCTAACTGTGGGAATCTGGTCTGCCAGCCCCCAAGGTTGTTTTGATGAGGGGAAGAATTTGGCATGGGGAGGGCGCTGGATAAGGGAAAGGCAGAAAGATGGGGCAAAGTGTCTGCAGGATGGGAGCCCACACTGAGCTTCATGGTTATAACCAGCCAAATGGATTTGGAGAAACAGGAATATGAGAGTAGGTGTTTTCTAAGCCAGCTATTTCAGAGGCCATGGAAGTAAAAGGCTCTCAAACCAGGTTAAACACTCAAATCACATGCTTTATTAAAAAGCAAGGAAAAACACATAGGGAAGAGCAAGGGGAAAGGGAAGGGGGGAGGTTGACACATTTAGGGTAGGGTGCAAACAGATGGAAGCATGACAGAAACTGAATTCTGAGGGACATTCTGTTAGTATGTTGTCTCTTGGCCACATCAGCCTTCCCTGCTAATGGTGCAGTTAGGACCAGAGTTGTGGCTTGAACAAAGGTGTGCCCGCAGATGGAAGTTTCCCTGGATCAATGACACACTAATGGCAAAGAAATACACAGCTCAGTATACCTGGCCACCAAGGTAGCTTACCAATTAGCCTGATGATCAGCTATGGATTTTATTTGTATTTTGCGGGGAGTGGGTGGGGCCAGAATGACTGTCATCCTCAACACTGAGACTTCATATATGAATATTTAGGATCTCATGAATATTTAGAGTTCCAGTGCCTCATGTATGTTTAGTACTTCAAGAATATTAGGTATGTCTTGGTCCTTTCATCCTATGTTTATATAGTAACACATCTTGTACTTATTATCCTCACTTAACACATTTCTAAATGGTTTTTACTTTATTTTACCAGCTATCAACTTATTCATTTTCTAAATAAATCAAATAGTCTATGAAGCAAATGCATATTACAGTAGGCCTTCCAGATATCCAAGCCAGAGAAATCTCTGTGATTTGGGAAAGAAGGCTTGGGGAATGCTCTTTAACACTAAAGAAGGAAAAGACTTTCTCCCCTAGGAGGCAAGAGCAGAACTGGGAGGAAAAGTGGGGCAGCCAGGTGCTTCTCAGGGGTGCTCAGGAGCCAGTGGCCACAAGTGTGATAGGGGAAGCAGCTGGGACAAGCAGATGAAGCCTAGCATCCAACCCAGACAGGCAAGATTGCTGACACCCAAACTTGAAGCTAGCAACTTTTCCCTAAGGCTCCCTAGAAGGAGAAATCTGGGAAGAGGTGAGAGGAAGCCCAGCGAGGCCCAGCCCAGCCAAGCTCAGCTTTCTGCCCTGTGAGTCAAAACCAGCCAGCTTACACCCAGTCTCCCCAGTTTTCTTGCAAGTCTGTAACTTCCTTAAAGGTAGTTATTTCTGTTACTGTTTGTTTCCCTGCAGCGCAACTAGTAGAATGGATAGGGTTTAAGCAAAGAAAAGAGGAGGTACAAGGGGGATTGGCTGCCTATTTAGAAGTTGACCTGTAGAGCTGAGAGCAGCCCCTGAAGAGTGGGGGGAGGAGGTGACTGTGAAGTCTATGGTAGCCCTTGGGAGCCTGTGGGGACAGCTGGGAAAACCTGCGGCATCCCAGTGGAAGGGGAAAGCTGGATGGGGCTGGGTAGGGGTGGACGTGGGAGTGAGAGCTCTGACTGGCAGAGCTCAGCTAGCCCCTCAGAGCATAGCTGGGCTTTTCCAAACCGCTTTGCTTTGTAGTCTGAGGTATATGAACTGACTGCTGTGGGAAGTAGTTCTGCCCCCACCCCTCCAGGCTCCCACCCTTCTCCCTGCCGCCTCTCTAATCACTGTACATTCATTGTCTGTTCTTTGTAGGTCTCTCCAGCCAGACCATGAGCATCCTGGGAGCAGGCACTGTGTCTGATTCACCTCTTTCTGCTTCAC